>APFE031747357.1:0-19800 GCA_000404065.3 Pinus taeda
ACCCCTTCCATCTCAGAGTATGATTAAAAGAATGAATTCAAAACATGTTTTCATATTTTGTATTTCTTTTCTTTTCCTTTTCTTTTGTAAGATAAAAAGCCATTGTCCTGGTTTGGTTGCCAGCTGATTTGACAATGCCATTCACTGGTTGTAATCTGATCGAACAAGATGGCTCGTGATGAGACCCCTTGTCTTATGTTTATAAGCCATTACCCTGTTTTGGTATGTAGTGTTAGTAATGTCGGTCAGATTATTTCCCAATGATCATGGTAAGCAGGCTTGTAATAAGACCCCTTATCTTTATATCAGATATTTTGGAATTACACTTTGAGTAATCATATACTTGAATGAATGGGATGAACAATTTTCTCCTTAAGAGAAAATGGATGACAAGGTAAGAGTTGAGGATGCTAAGATTGAATCAGTCTCTTTTTTGATATTAGTAACCTTTTTGTGACCAGTTTGAAAACATTAAAATGATTTACAGTAGTTCTAAATCTTGAGAGGATTTTCACAAAACAAAATGGGGTTTTTAGAATGCTAATATACCTAATTTCGTAGAAATTGTTCCTTTTGTTTAAGATTTCTATTTTACAAAAGTAAATAAAAAATACTTCTTCTGAGCAACATTTCAATATAGAAAATGCCAATAGAAGCTATTTTACAACCTTATTTCCTAATGATCCTAAATATTGCAAATCCTACTGAATTTAAAAGAGAAGGGGTTACCTCCTCAATTGAAGAATTTCTTTAAGATGAGGCCATTCACAGGAAGAGTGTCCCTCTTTCCTGATAGATATTGTAATATGAATGTCGAATGACCTACCTTCTCGTTGATCTAAAATGGTCCAAGCCACATCTTTTGGAATTTGGTGTGTTTACCTTTATCCTCATGTGCTTTGTCCCATTTTAGAACTAGATCACCAACTTGCAATTGTTTAGAACTAGATGAAGCTGAATAAATGATAACTTGATTATCTGCTAATGTTTATCATGAGTAATTTTGGCCTTTTCTCTTTCTTCCTCTAATTTTAAAATTTGATCATGTCTAAGTTGGATAGAAGAAGAGGGTCTTTCTTCGATAAACTGAACTAGGGCTAGAGAAGGAAGCGCTAAATTGGTCGGTAGTGCTGCTTCTTTCCCGTAGATAAGGTTGAATGGGGAAGTACCTATAGAGGCCTTCTGCGTTATTCTATCAGCCCATAGTGCGAATACTAAAGATTTGTGCCAATTTTTATGATTTTGTTCGATAGGTCGCTTAATGATTTTGAGTAGATTTTTATTGGTAGATTCTTCTAGACCATTACCCTGGGGATAGACCATTACCATGGGGATAGTAATTTGCAGAATATTTC
The DNA here is from genome assembly GCA_000404065.3 of Pinus taeda. Classification (NCBI taxonomy): domain Eukaryota; kingdom Viridiplantae; phylum Streptophyta; class Pinopsida; order Pinales; family Pinaceae; genus Pinus; species Pinus taeda. The sequence goes on from APFE031747357.1 coordinate 1,356, forward strand.
AATTTAAATCCTCGTTTGATAGCAAACTCAAACATGGCATTTCCAGAAAAATAAGATGCATTATCAAAAACAAGAGCATTTGGGACACCAAACCTGGTAATGATGAACTGGTCTATGAATTCTATAATTCCTTCAGAGTTTGTTGTCTTTAATGGAATTACTTCAACCCACTTGGTAAAGTAATCAGTAGCAGTAAGGATATAGTTGTGTTGTTTGGAGGATTGTGGAGTTATCTCTCTAATGATGTCTAGTCCCCATTGTTCAAAAGGTTGATCGATATTAACTGGTTGCAAAGGAAACGTTGGTTTCCTTTGTCTTCCACTGGAGACTTGAAAACTTCGGCATTTTCATACATACTCATGGGTATCTCTGAATAAGGTGGGCCAGTAATATCTAGCATGGATGATTTTATGAGCTGTTGTGTCAGCTCCAAAATGTCCTCTAGCTGGTCCATCGTGTAGTTCCTGCAAAACCTTTTGTGCTTCAGGTTTCTCTAGGCATCTTAATAAAACTGAACCGTAGTTTTGCCTAAAAATCACATCATCAATGATAACGAAGTTTTTTTACTTTAATCTAATAGCCCGTTTGTTTTTATAAGAGAGATTAGGAGGTGCATGCCCATTTTTTAAATAAAAGATTAAATCTGCATATTGAGATTCATAATCGGTAATACTTATCTGGTTGATTTCTTCAATATGATCTGTATCAACTGATTCGAGAATGTTGGATGCTCCTGTTAATAACTTGCAAAAACCTTGGCCTCTAACAATCTTTGCTGGCTTGATTTCCAAGTCATATTCTTGGAGTGTTGTAACCCAATTTGCCCTTTTTTCTCCTAGTTCTCTTTGGATCAGTAATTGCCTTACTGCAGAAAAAGGAACTATTACTTTTGTATGGGCTTTTAGAAGGAAGGGCCTATAGTGTTTGATGGCTTTATACACAACAAAGGCTTGTTTTTCAACTTCAGAGTAATTTAGTTCTGCACCTTGAAAATTTGAACTAAAGAATGAAATCGGTGCTTCCAAGTTGTGATCGTTGATTTGAGTGAGTACCGCTGCATAAGATAAATCGGACGTGATAGTGTACAATGTGAAATGATTAGAGAAATTAGGAGTGTTTAAAGTGGGGGCATTGATTATTTATTGCTTGATTAAATCAAATGCTTCTTTTTCCACAGTCCCCCATCTAAACACTGAATTTTTCTTAATCATGGTTTGTAATGGTAAAATGATATGAGAAAAATCGGGAACAAATCTTTTGACAAAGTTGATCTGACCTAAAAATGACTGCATTGATTTTTTGTTATGAGGAAATGGGATTTCAAAAATTTCTTTAATCCTATCGGGATCAATATAAATACTGTCTTTGGAAACAATAAAGCCTAAGAGATTTCCTTGATCTAGAGCAAAGAAGGATTTTTTAGGATTAAGTGAAATACCATACCTTCTACAATGTTCAAAGATTTGATTTAAATCATGTAAAAGGTTAGATCTCTTTTTAGAAAATGCAGTAATGTCATCTAAATAGATGACTACTGTCTTGTTGATCAATCCTTTGAAAGCTATATCCATTGCTCTTTGGAATGTAGCTCCTGCGTTAATAAGTCCAAAAGGCATTTTCTGATAGGCGTAAGTTCCCCATTTTGTTCTGAAAGTAGTTTTGAGTCTGTCGTCAGGATGAACCAGGACTTGGTTATATCCTAAAAAACCGTTTAGAAAGGACATTAGTTCAGAACCTGCTACTGGATGGAGTATTTGCTCCATGGTAGGTAATGGGAAATTATCTTTTTGACTTGCCTTGTTCAGATTTCTGAAATCAATACAAATCCTGATGTCACCATTTTTATTCTTGACAGGTACCATGTTGGAGACCCAATTTGAGTGTCGAACAGGAAAAATAATATTTGCTTTCAAGAGTTTATTGAGTTCTAATTTTATCTAACTCTCTAAGTTTGGATATATTTTCCTCAATTTTTGTTGTACTGGTTTTTGTTCAGGTAGCATTGGAATGGTATGCTGTATGATAGATGTATCATATGTTTTTAAATCATCATAATTCCAAGTGAAGACATGTTTATTTTTTCTTAATAATCAAATAAATGATGTCCTTTCCTGTTCAGAAAGCCCTAATCCTAAATTGATATTTTGATGGTTCCGCTCAGTACCAAGATTTATCAATTCAAACGTTAAGGTGGAACTTTCGAGTTTTGAATTGGTTACATGTTTGAACCTGTCTTTAATGTCATAGAGATCTTCAAGTTTAACCACAAGTTTTGGTATGGAGTTTTCCTCATGCTTTTCTTTCATCTGAAGATCATGGTCACTCTCATCAATGATCTGATCGTTGTAGGCTTTGTCGGAAGTTAAGAGATGTAGAATGTCTTCATCGTGGTTGAATACTCTCCAATTGGTGATATTGTCGGGGATTGATGGCCTAAAGATCAACTCTACCGAAAATCTATCTAGACTAAAATCTTCAGAAGGCAAGAGTTTAGAAGCAACATTAGCCAACAGGTCAGCTGCTACATTCTGGGATCTGGGAATAGGTGAAATATCGAATGCTAAGGAATGAGATAAAAGTTCCTGGACTAAAGACTGGTAGTGTTTAAGGTGATTAGAGAGACAATGGATTGTATTTCGAACTTATTTTATAACAATCTCTGAATCGCTGAATACTTTTAAATATTGAACTTTCAAGCCGATAGCTTTGTATAATCCTTGGATCAAGGCTTCATACTCCATTGTATTATTCGTGCATTCAAATTCTAATCTACAAGAAAGCATCATTTTTTCACCCTCAGGGATGACTAAAATACACCCTGCTCCTGATCCTTCACTAGATTTTGAATCGTCAAAATATAAAGACCAAAATAAAGAATTATCAACATTTTTATTTACAAAATTCTCAATTACATTAACACATCTAGATCGGTTAGTTTGTGAAAAAATTTCGATTTTTGATGTGAAATTGTTTACCGAGAAAGGAGATGGCTAGGCAATATAATTGCCAAAGAATGATTCAGAAGAATAGTTTCCCAAAATGTTATTGTTAAATGAAACTGGTTGATTCTCTTGTTCGAACTCTGTAACAATATGTGTCATGTGTTTTTCCCGATTGATTTTTATTTGATTCAGCTTTCCCTTGTAGGGCAGCCACATATGAGACCAATCAGTAGAAATATATCCGTGGAGCTTTTCAGACCAATCTCTACTCAGGATTAAACCATAGAACTCAGGTATATCAGTGATCAAGATATCAATTCTCTGAACCACTCGTGGATCAGCCGATAACCTGATTGTAACAGAGTTTATTTCCCCTAAAACCTAGACTTTAGTTCTATCTAACTGCACAATGTGAATTGAGGACTTCTGGGGTTCTATGTTTAGTTTAGAACAAACTGAAGCTAGCATTATATTGGATGATGCCCCAGAGTCAATCAAGCAGTTATGTAGATTTCTATTGTAGATTTCGTATGTTAGGAGAAAAGGAGGGGTATGGGAATTTGATCTGTCTCCAATTAGAATTGTATCAGTTGCCTCAACTCTACTAGAAGGTGGTTGTCCTGAATGACTTGCAGCTTTAGTACTGGGAAGAGGCGAAGAAGGAACTGCATTAAGTTCTTTGAGAAGCAATTTTTGTTGATGTTTTAATTTGCTGAGTTCAAACATGGTGATGTTTGCCTTAGTCTTTTTCATATCATCAACAATATTATAGTCCATTGTATTTGATACTACCAACGTCTTAGATGATGTAGGTATATTGGAGGATGACGGTTTATTTTGAGGTACTGTTGCAGCTGGTTTCCTTGTGGGTACCTTTTCATTTGTAGTATTGGTACCTGCACTCCTTTTCTTTGAACTTGCTTGGACAGGTTCAGGAGTACTTTTGCTCCTAGTAGTCACAGGAAAGGCTTCTTGTTCAGCTTCGGTATCGGAGTTAGGCAATATGAAGTCCCACATTCCATGGCATTCAACGACTTCCTCTTCTTCGAATTCATCGGATGGTGCAATTGTTTCTTCTTCTTCTTCTTCCTCAGGATCTGAATCTGCATAAGATATAACATTTGGAGGCTTGGACTCAGGTTTCTTAAAATTCCTATAAGGTTTCTTTGTTGAGGACTCTGCTATTTGCTTTTTTATTTCAACCATTTCATTTGACATGGTTTTGAGGACTTTTTGAAGGCCTTCCATATCGTATGGATCTTTGGTGATTTTCTTTTTTGAATCATCCTTGAAAGACACTTTTTTGGATTTCTGTTCCTCGAGAGAAGCTTTCTTTTCCAAAGCGATTACACGTTTTTTTGACAGCGAGGGCTTCTTTCATGTTTTTAGCCAATGTACGTTTTTTAGCCCTATCTACAAAAATGGCTATATTTGAGGGTAAGGTTGTAATGTACCACTCGCTTCTAATTTGTTCACTTGGCTTGTCATCGGTAGGGATTTTATTCAAGAGTTTGTTAAATCGGGAGTTAAACTCCTTAATTGGTTCTCTTGACTCGATCCTTAGAGTGGAAAGGTCATTGATGAGTGTGGCCAAGGATCTATCATCGCCGTATTTGGTAAGGAACTGTTCCTGAAAGATATTCCAACTGGTAATGGATCTAGAGGGCAAGGAAAAATACTAAGACCTTGCTGATCCTTGTAATGTGTAGGGGAAAAGTCTATCTACAACATCTTCTTCTGTTACTCCTTTCAGATTAACTGACAACATGAAATTATTTATGTGTTCCTCAGCTAATGTTCCAGCATCTGGATTAAACTTTGGTAACCATTTCTCAGGATAATCGGGTAATGGATGTAAAGGCGCAGGCATAGTGACTGCACCAGGACTTCTCCATGGTGTCTGAGCCACTTTGGGAGTACCAACGATTGCTTGTGGTGTTCCAGGTGTTTGGGGAGGAGGTGGAAATGAAGACTGAAAAGATTGTGAGGTTGATGGTGAAGTCCCCTGATGAACAATAATATGTAATGGTGAAGTGGGTGTTTGACTTCGCACTAGTGATGATGAGATGGAAGATGATGGAGAAAAGGTTTCACTACCAGAACCTTCTGTGTTCTTTTTAATCCTTTTCCTTTGTGGTAAAGGCAACTCAGGTGGTTCAATACCGAGTTTTTCGCTTTCAAGTCTGGTAAGATGATGAGGTAGGCGGAATTGCGAAGTCTGACTACCTTGTGATACTTCAGATCTAGGAGGTGAAATAGAGAAGCCTTGAAGTTTCTGGATGATAGACTGAACTTCAGGGGACTCCGGGCTTAAATGGTCTGAAGTATGATGGGGTTGAGTAGTAGTAGTTGATCCTTCCTCTTCTCGTCTGGATACTGGTATTTCAGAGTGCAAACAAGAGATCCGAGGAGAGGTCGAGGGTGATTTACTCTGTGAATGGTCTGTAGGTTTCGACTTACTCTCCATTCATAGTGGATACACTCCTTCTAGCGCCAGAAATGTTGATACCCCGAAAATCATTACATCAACATCGGGGGATAACCACCTGGTCCGGACCTTAATACAGCTCCTTTTCCGTTTGGGATGGTGGCTCCGACTGGATATAATGGGACCAGTTTCCCAATAGTGAATAAAAGGGGGTGAATGAATGATTGGTTTTCTAACAAGTGATAATAAATGGAGAACTTATTCTATGAATGAAAACATAAATGACTATTTTATCCCGGGAAGCTTCTATTCCTTAAGTGCAATGTTTAATAATCTATGTTTGCTGATAGGCATATAGATGACACTATGCAATAAACAAAGACATTCACTTAAATGATAATTGCTTTGTTCAAATAGTTGAACGAAATAATTGATAAAACGATATTACACTTCTCTTTTATATTACCGATACATGCATGATTGAAAGAATAGAAAACTGTAAACATCCAATAGTGGAAAGCATAAAGTTTACTGTTAAAACACATTCATATATTCAATAATAGCATAAATGACTAAACAACAATTCACATAAAAGGAATAAATTCAGACATAGATAATAGTACCATATGAGCTGCGAATTATTCCCTACCCCAATCGAAATTTGAATTCCTTCTTCTGATTCAGAAATACTTTAAAATAAAGGCAATAGTGCACATTCACATCAAAGATTCATTGTCAAAATTTGGAAAGATTTGGTCCAGTCTTCATAAAAGAATATGCCTGAAGTACAGTAGTGCAACTTCAACCTTAAGTCATATACAAAAACTTACGACCCTTTCTAAATACATGAAAGGGTCTATAAATACTAAACTAAGCTAAGAAACTACAAAATTAAAATGCTACTAAATTGGTATAATCCGATCTTAAAATATCTCTCCCACAGTGATCTGGAAATTGGCAGTAATGATTCATTCTTCTGGCTGTTTGCCCTTTGTCTTGAGTTGGCACATTGCCAACATTGGCTCCACTTCTTGAGGGCGGCTGAGACGAGAATTGATTTGAGAAGCATAGGTGGCATCATGTATATCGGGAATGATACACCCGATTGCATCCGTCAGGCATTTGAGGGCGGCTCTCTGACTGTATGGTTTTACTAGGAACAACTAATAGGTGTCCCACATTAAACTTTTAATCCCTGAGATCAATCTCCCATTCTTTTCTAGCTCTTGGTTACATTACTGCTCCAATGTCTTGGCTGATAATAGTTTACCTGGTGTACATTGAGAAATCATGTTAGATAAATAGAGAGTATTATTGATCAAGTCAATTAAATTGCTCGTAGATAACTTGCATCTGGAAACAACTCTCTCTGCTTTCATTAGTTGGGACTGCCGCTCTGTGAATAGGATTTCCTTATGGGATTCTAAGATTTTGGGCAAGTTTGCTGCCTTTCCCTCATTAGAGTCTTGCCACGTAAGAAAATCTGTCAAAGTGTCTTCGGCTTCCTCTAAATCCTGCCTGGCATCCACTGATTTATCAATTATAGATGATGTTATGTCGCATAAAGGTTCAACTTGGGTGATTTCATGACATAACAATCTTATTTGTGTTATTAATGCCTTGTTAATTTGCATTGCCTCTGCTCTAAACTCAGCAGGTTGGGGAAGACTCTTGAACCTTTCTATTTGAGCTGATAATTAAGAAATTTGCTCATCTTTTGTCTTTGCCATCTGTTCATTCATCGCCTTCAACTTTGATAATGCCTCGAATAGTTCCTTCTATTTCTGGATTGCTCCCGAATCGATCCTCTACTTCTCTTCATGCAACTGTTTGTTTAGCTAGTTGTTTAATTGTTGTTGTGTGGACAGTTGTTGTTGTAGCTGTTCTGACTTCTTCTGCTCTTCGGATAGCTGCGCTTGTAATAAAGCGATCGCTTGATCCTTTTCTTTCAACAAATTGCTTACCTCCGATGCCTTATCCATGGTGGCTTCCGAATAGGCACCGGCATATTGAGATAACTTGGTTAGGTCATCGGAGGGGTCAAATTCTTCTCTCCATACCACATTTGTTGTTATTGTTTGTTCAGGGAACAGAGAAGGTTGATCAATCCTTCTTCTTTTCCGCTGTCGCTTTATCACAGCCCTGTGTTTTGGGCTATAGAAAACATCTAGTGGAGGAATGTCCTCCACTTGCAAAATAATTTGATCGGAAGGGTTCTTCGGAATTATTTCTATTACTGTATTTGAGGGTGGATCGCTGGTTCCTTTGCTTGGAACCTCCTTTGATGTTGTATCTTGTGTATCGGCAGCTTTGGATGTTTCGGCGTCCGTTGAGGTCTCAAGATTGCCTATAATTGTATTGAACTGTTGCCATTCTTCAAGCAATCTTGGGTCCGCTTGAGTATCAACATTTATTTCTTTGTTGCTCTACTCCTGCTGCTTTTTCTGTTCTTCTTCCCTTATTCTCTCCTGTTGCTTCTTTTCTTCCTCTTCTTGTTCTTTCCTTTCTGCCTCTTCTTGTTCTTTTCTCTGTGCCTCTTCCTGTTATAACCTTCGGAATTCCTCATGCTCTATTCTCTGGACTTCTTCATAGATTGCGGATGTAGCAGGAGGTTCATTAGCAAGTTGCTGCTCAGGCTCACTTGACTGAATCATCGGGGTAGTAGCTAACAAATCTAGAGGCAGAGTTTGCAACCTCTGTTCTCTAAGTTTGTTAAATTCTACTAACCCATCATCACGATATCTCATTATGGCTAGCTATTGTACCTGGAAGATTGACTCGACGGAGGAGAATAGGTCATCAAACTCATCTTCCTTGTGCTCGAATTTAGTAAGCTTGGCTTGATCCAGGGCATTATAGATGACTTTCTTCGGGTCAAAACATCTATTAGGCAGAGTGGCGAGATTTAGGACATTCATTTTTTCTGCCTCTTTCTCTGCATGTTTATAATCATGCAGAGTATAGACACCACACCTAAGAGGAAAAGGAGGCCAAATTTGCTTCTTTGAATTTCTGAGAGTTTTCGTGGCTGACCCAGTTGTAAGCTGATATGCTATTTCACGAGCTAATAGCTTGTCTGGTATGTACAAAGGGTGGACATGAGGTCTGGCCTGACTGCCAAAAACTCTTACATGGGTGAATTTTTCTTCTCCAAACCAGGTTCCTAGGGCTGTCAAGTCAATCTCAGCCTCAGAGGAGATTTTAGGGGCAGGTTTATCAAAAATTGCATAGTAAAGAGGTAGCATGAATCCATTGCAGACTTGGTATAAATGGTGTTTACAATGAGATTTCCATAGTTTCTGGTGGTAGATATGAATAGGCATAGGGTCCTGTGGAGTCCACCTCCACCCTAACACAGGAAACTCAGAATTAAAACAGAGGGTATCCAGAATGTAGGCACTAAAATAAAACGGAGGGATGAACCTATCAGTAACACAGGATTTGTTTATGAATTCAAGAATAGTCGTAGCCAACTTATCCGATAATATAGTCCCCCAATCCATGATTTCACTATTACATGCCGCTTCCATCAAAGGAACCATCCCTATGGAAAATTTGGAAGAACCATGCAATCCCCACAATTGACACATCATGACTCCAGCATAACAATAAGGAGAGCATAAGGAGTTGACGGAGTACTTACCTGAAGACTCATGTTTGTGTTTCACCAGGTTCTGTCTCCATTCTCATATAGATGCTAACACGGTCTCATTCTCATCTCGAAACTTCTCCAGAAATGTTTTATTGTACTTCTTCTCTGGCTCGGGCAAATGGTACATTTGTCTAAAATCGTTGGGCTGAAATGAACCAAATACTCTTCCATCAACAGTACAGAATGTTCTGTCCGTGATTGGAATTTCCTCAATTTCCCATCTCACCACATCCGTATATGGAAGAATTTGCTCTCGAGCTGCTATCCTATGTAGGTAGGAATCAGCCAAATCTTTTAAAGTAGCATCAGATTTCCGGCTTGAACCTGCTGAACTTGTACCGATGTTTGCTGAGGGTCCTTGGCTTCTACCAGGTTGTAAATATTTTGCCAAGTAGTGCTGCCAAGGCCGATACATGTGGTATCTGAGATTAATCCCTTCTTGCTTGGTCCCGGATCGGTGGCATGTTGCCCTGTTACCATAGGAGCCGAAGGCGTTCCAGACTTCTTAGATTTCTTTCCCATTGTTACTGCGGGAAAAACTCCGCGCAAGAGAAAATAAACGTAATGCAAAGAATAGATGGTGAAAACCAAGTATGAGGAAATTGCGTCAATCAATGAGTAATGGAGGATTTATCATAAGGCTCCCGCGGATGCAATCTCTGAAAGGATTTATGCATGACTACTCATTAATTGGCCGTTAAAACTTGTCAATCATTTAATTGCTCATTATATCCTTTATTTTCCGAATAATGGTTTAAGCATGGATTTGATTTTTTGGCGATTGGATGCAAGCGAATGTCTATCGGGAAGAGAAAAGGCTTTCAATGATAATTAATATATAATATAGCGAAATCATATTGATCCTTTTCGAAAGTCACGTTTTGGGCTCATCACAATCGGAAATCAGAGGAAGGCTTGGGCAATTTTATTTAAGTCTTATGGAATCCCCGATCACTAATAGCGATATCGCTTGACTCGCATCGGGAGATTGAACAAGGAGAGTTTTTTATGTTCACGTCGCATTCCACGACCGTCGATTGCGATATCGCGTCAGAGCAAAGGGGAGGGGCCTTTTATTATTTGTTTTCCCGATATCCATTGGCTATTTTGCTTTTATCGCATCGGGGAAAATCAATGGGTCATGGTTTATGCATCCTTTGTTGTTGTGATATGCGATCTTGCGATCACTTTATCGCAATAATAAAGGATTATTCATTTTATTTTTAAGACCGATTTATTTCAAAAGGTTTAAAGTTGTTTTTTTTATTTCTGAACCTTTAGAAGAGTGATGGATTAATACCAATTTAATCTAAAAGGGACCCATTTCAATTTATAATTTTCTAAAGTAAAATAAATTGAAATGGGGGGTTGTTGTATAGCACAACAGAACCTTTTGAGTGGATTTAGTTCAAGTGGGAGCAACGAGACTGATTCAAAATAGATCTAGGAAGCAAAAGACTACAAGTAAGTTCCTCCATCTCATCTATCTTCTATAAGAAAAGGTTAAACTACTTTCTTTCTGTTGTTCTAGGTGTAGTCAACCACCTAGGGAAAAAAAATTTATCCGTAGATGCAAATTCCATGTAACAAATTAGCAGCTTTGCTGGGGAACGAATATCGTTCTTGGTGGCTTACCTTCATCATATTACACCCTAGTAGACTTTGCTTCACTTTATTGATATTATTTTAGTCATTTTGAAGTGTTTTTAGTCAAGAATTGTGCTTGAATGTCTCTTGATTTGAATCTCTAGCACCAGCACAGTGTTTGTCTTGACACAGTGCACTACAGAGTAGCCCTTGCCTTAGAGGCAGTGCATTATAGTGCACTGTCTCCCTCTCTAGCCTACACTAATTTCTCTTAGGCTAAAAACCCCACCTTTGGTTTGATTTTTCCAGAGATGCTTCTCTTGTTGTTTGCTAAAAGATCAATGATTCTTGTGTTTCTGAAATCAAGTTGTATTTCTCCTCCTAGCTCTACTTTGGCCTTGATTGTTTAGTGTTTCTTAAATGATTTATTTATCATTATCAATTCATTGTCAAAGTTAGCTTATAGTTGATTAATATTTTCTGAAAAGGAAGTGTCATAAAGTCTTCATTTCTTTCTAAAAGGAATTGTCGTAAAGTATTCGTTTATTGCAAAATTATTGATTGATTATATGTGCATTTAGTTTCCTTTTGTTCACCTAAAAATTAAGGGAATTGAAAAGAAAAAATTGCATTATGCATCTAGAGTTTTTTGTGTGCTTGTAGGAATAGTATAGGAAAATTGCATTAGATGTGCTCTTTTCTCTTTGATTAAACATTCGGATTGCTCTATCCCTTGTAGTCAAGGTTTTCATTGTTCAAATAAATGAAAAGAATGTTTCTCATCATAGTTGCATTCTAGGAATTTCAAAGACATCACGCGATGCACTTGAAAGAAAAATTCTTAAACAAGATCAACTTAAAAGTTATCTCAATTAACCTAATGGAGCATTGTCACCTAACGAATAACATTTAGAGGTTCTAGGCTAGAGACATGTTCCGTCATTGTAAAACATAGCAACTGTCATTAATTGTTTGTGATACATTCCGAGTGTGATACCTCATTCCACATATGTAAGTATATCATAGCTCTCCCACATACCTTCGGGTATATAGGGCGGTGCTATAGTACAAAAGATATAAAGGAATGCTCTCACTGTGCGGTTTCACATTAGACAACGCTAACATGGATTGGGCCTCCACGTACTTTCGAGTATATATGGGAGGACTACATTAGGCTATTATCCATCCATAGGTAACCAATTCGGCTGCCTTGTATATTGTGATACACCAAAAACAACATTCAAGGAGATTTCTTGCACATATGTTAAGTCCTTGGTTTACTAAGGAAGTATATTGCAGTTCACAGTTACTTGGTAATCCTTTTGCCTAGATTATCCTTCTTTTGTTTTGTTATGTTATTTTGATTAAAATAAAATTAATTGACCATGGATAACATCCTCCACATCACTCCTTAGTTGACCTTAGGTTGAGACATATGTCAACAACATCGGAATCCACCGATCAAGGAATTCCTTTTGATGGGAATCCTAGTCTTTTTCCTCCTTTCAGAAATATTAGTGCTCCTTATATGGCTACATTGTCCCTTCTGAGACTTACCATCGGCTTGCCAATATGGTTGTTCTCAACCTCCTTTGCCCCGCAATTGAATATTTCTACAACTCGACAAAATCAACCTCAGTTGATCCTAAAGTTGACCCTTTACCTTCTTCGTTGGTCGTTTCTTCCTCCCCTTCTTCCTCTTCGCCTGGTGAAAGTATTAAAACTAGTAACCAGGTCGTTAAGAATAATAAGAAAGGTAAGAAGAAGAAGAAGAAGAAGAAGAAAATTCAGTAGGGGAAACCAAGAAACTATTGCTTTGAATGAAACTTATGATGAGAAACCATCTAATAAGCCTCACAAAATTCGATATCCTTGCAAACTTTGTACGGGATACTATCTTCTTCGAAATTGTTCTAGTATTCCTTAGATCTTAGAAGAATGGTTTTCTCGTTCACATCATCCTGTGTCATCAACTTCTGGAGATCATGCTAGTGAGACACCATCAATTAGTGGTAGCAAAGTTCATTGAAATAAGGGTAAAATTAAGTTTCCTTGTAGTTTATGCAAAGGGAATCACCCCATTCACCTTTGTCCCTATCTAAATGAAACCTAGAAAGTGTTGGATAACCATTTTGCTTCTCTGCAACGACTTCCATTTAGTTACAGGAGACTCTCCCTTAATCCTTCACTAGTTGATGAAGTGACTGATCCAAATCAACCGTCGGTCAAACCCACTCTCTCTGAATGTGAATTCCATGAGTCTATATCTGACCAATCACAGGTCAAGGAAAAAATTGACCCGATTTCACCTTCAGTTAATCGTACCTTTCCCGTAGAGAGTGAGTATGATACCACTCAAGTTCTTTTTGTTTCTTCATATTCCAATGAGCTTGGAGGAAACCCTCATGTTCCATCAAGACAAGAGGAAAATCCTCATTCTCATAACTCAAGGGGGTAATTATCCCATTCTTACAGTACCCCCTCCAAGTAGTCTAGTCACTTCCTTTGATTGGAATCGACTGACAGGATGTCTTCTTCATTCTTATGTGCCTTTCCAGATCATAGTACAGGTTTATGATATGATTGTATATGGCACTATTATAGATGAAGATGCATTTGAAAATATCCTTTCCTCCACTGCTTGGCAAGCGCTTGGTTTGCCGCCACTTATGCCTGTTACCTAGAATCTGTTGAATTTTAACAAAGGAACCAATCAACCATTAGGGATCCTTCCTTAGTTGCCTATTACTTTGGGAGGAAAAATTGTTTATCTCAATGTGATGGTAGTCCTAGGCCCTTTAGATTACAGTTTACTTCTTGGTCGCGACTATGTTTATGAAATGGGAGCTATTGTTTCAACACTCATTCGAGTGATGTGTTTCCCGCATGAAGGCATAATTGTCACCATTGACCAGCTTTCATTTCCTAGTCCAAATATGGCTTTCAATCAACCATATTCCCTAAATGGTTCTTTTGTCCCAATGCTATATTCCCCAACACGAGTCAATTATGTGGTAACCCTTTCCATGCCTACATCATTGACAATCAATTCTGTGTTGTTGTGCATTATGCACGTGGGGCATTGAAACTAGATCTCCCTAATCGGTTCCTTGCTACGTATCCCTTCCAAAGCATTGTTCTCCCATTTGATGAGAACCTCTTAGAAGTCATGACCTCTTATGGGTCGTGATCAAGGAATATGATGATAGTTCCTGGTCTTATGTCAACCTTGTTAAAAATGAAACAAAGGGTATGAGGATAGTTCATGGTCTTGTGTCAACCTCATTAAAAAATGAAACAAGGAATATCAATATAATTCCTTGTCTTGTGTCAAGCTCGTTAAAAAATGAAACGAGGAATATAAGGATAGTTCTTTTACTGTGTCAACCTCATTAAGAAATGAAACAGGTCCCAGAGCATAATTCCTTGTCTTGTGTCAAGCTCGTTAAAAAATGAAATAAGGAATATGAGCATTGTTCCTTGTCTTGTGTCAAGCTCGTTAAAAAATGAAACAAGGAATCTGAGCAGAGTTACATGTCTTGTGTCAAACTCATTAAAAATTGAAACAAGGTCCCCTCGAGAAAAGTTCCAATTTGAGTCTTTGATTAGATCTTGTAAAATCCCAGTCGAGTCTTTCACTTGATCTCATAAATGAACCTTCATTCCATCCACCTAATAACCACGAGTAGTATACTTAGGTGAATGTAATGAAGCTTGGTGGGCATGCACCTAGAATCGAGTCATCATGCTCAGGGCATGTAAACCAATCTCAAGCATAGTTTTTTCATGGTTCAAGCTTGTGTAAAAATGAACCCAGTTTGTGGAAAAAATGAAACTGAATCCAAGCATAGTTCCCTATGGTTGAAGCTTGTGTAAAAATGAACCCATCTCCATTTTAACCCTCGTGATTTCCATTCTATCAACCTCATTCATCAGATAAGCCTTGGTTTTTCTACTTCCATCGTCATTACCTGCTTGGTTGATCATATGCTTTCACTTGGTTGTTTTACCCTTTTTGAGGAACAATTGCAAATGAGTGGTTTTATTAGCCAGCCTCTTGACCATTACATGTTTTGAGCAGTTCCATCATTGTCGAAACTAGTTGCTACCCTTTATGCCACTCATTCCTTCAATATGAGTCACATTTAAGCTTTTTTCTCACTCGTAAAATATGGAAAGATCATCGAGTATTTTCCTTTTTGACTCGTTAAAAGAAAATAAAACATGGGGTCTTCTTTCAAGCTCTTTTTTGACTCTTTAAACATGAAAAGATTATCAGGTGCTTGTCCTTTTTAGTTAGCTTGTAAACAGATTGGAAATGACATCTACTTAGTATAAGTTTAACATTTTTCCGGACTGAGATAGATTACTTACAAAAAAGTAATACGTTGATCGAACATGGTCAATAGGTTCTCTCTTGTATTATTTTATGCTTTTTCAAACTTGAGAGACAAATTTATGAAAAGGAGCTTGTGGAGTTTTCTTTTTGTCCCTTTTCAAACTCTCTAAACATGAAAAGGATTGAGTTCTCATTGTCGTTAAACTAGTTAAAACATGAAATAGTGAAAAACTTGTCCATCATGACAAGACTGAGTTTAACCTTCTCTAAGCTTGTTAAAACATCACATAGCAATGGATTCACCCGAAGAGTGGAATTATACTACAAGCATATGTAATCCTCCTCAAGCTTGTTAAAAAATAAAGAGGTACTGGATAGCAATGACTGGGGAAAATGGGAAAAAGGATAAATCACTTTATGGTAGCAAGTCGCTCTTAAACATGACACTTTCACTTCATCTCTATGACTATTTAGGTTGGGTTATATGCTTGATGGTTATCATACCTATCATCTATCACACCATCCATCACTTTGGTTTTGGGTCAATGCTACCAATTCATTTAGTGTCGTCGACATGTTCAAGAGAAGTCACTCAGTAAACTTCATCCTTTGCAATAGTCATAAACCTTGTGTTGTCAGTCACATTCCGTCTCCAAAAATCATTACACTCATTTTGTGTCGTTGATGTTGGATACATCAAGGCCCTCCTACGATGATTCACTTCTTGTCGACATCAGCACATTATCTAAGAAGTGGACTTAGAAACACCCTTCCAGTACCTTGGGGCTTGCATACATCAATGGCAAGTTTCTCACTTCTGGCAATAGGTTGACATCACTGGCCTTCAACCAAAAGACTTTGTATGGTGTTCGACCACAAAACATCTATTCACACCATGTAGAATGTATTGCAGTACCTTGAGAATCATTATCATTATCAGTGATATCTCCCACATATGTTAACGACTCACATCATTGATTGGTAATCAGATGGTGTCTTCACATGTTCGACTTCAGAATACATATTCACATGGTTAGACTCATACTTAAGAGAACGATTGGACAAGATAGAAGACCCTGGATCTAGTTTCATCCATCTGGGCTACGATTTCAGGAGAGTACTAAATCATCTGTATGATGCCTTTACACTGATGGTCATCCCATCATGGGTCTATATCTGTAGAAGAATATCTATGTACATGTAATGAAAATTTTATATGTTGAGTATGGGTATGCCTTCCCTCAGCAATTCATGAAAAAATCCAAAATATCATGAGGTTATGTATTGTAATCGATGTAGGTCACCATCCACTTCAGTTCCTCTCCATCAAATCGTAAAGCATATCACTCGACATTATCATTTTTGACTTCATGTTTTATGAGGCAACTATTACGAGTCTATTTGGGTACATCACTCCAGACATTCAAATCAATACTTTTAGGGCTCAACAAACCCTAATTCAGTTGTTACATGCCCTATACAAGTCAACTCATTGAATGCTTCCTTCTATGAAAGTTTCCTGGCCTGAAGCCTTCCTGAAATGCCTCCTTAGGACACCAGTGTAGCCCAAGCCTTGAGACAGTGTGTTACAGAGTAGGTAGGCCCACTGTGGCCTGCAATGCAGTGCACTTAGGCCTTCTTTAGCCTGTGTTAGGTGAGATTGAGCGAAATTTTCATAGGGTTATGGGAATATTCCTTGATTTTAGATGATTCTAGAAGATTCCCATCTCTTATCTCCTCCTATGAGCTCGAAATTGGATAGGCCATTCAATACCATCATGTATGACAAAACCACCTCCATTTCTTATAAATTGAACACTTATCATAGTGATCAGGGGGCTAGAATCTGAAGTTTGTAAGGAAATTTTGTTGGTTTGAGGATTCAGTTTATGTTATGCAATGTTATGTTGTTGGAGTGTTGTGCTTTTTATGTGGCGAGGGTTGGATTGAAGATGGAGGAGTGGCACAGGATTGAACTGTATTGGGTGATACTCTTCCTTCTACATTAATAAAGAAATTATTCCTTTTCTCATATGATTGTTCATATATGTGATGATATATGTGATGATTATGTGTTTCAATGTCTTCGATTCCATTTTTTTATAGTAGATATATCATGTATGCTTTGATCATTTCTTGTTTCTGTTTCTCTTGATGCAGGTACCTTTTGAGTGGATTTAGTTCAAGTGGGAGCAATGGGAGTGATTCAAAAGAGATCTAGGAAGCGAGAGACTACAATTAAGTTCCTCCATCTCATATATATTCTATAAGAAAATGTTAAACTACTTTCTTTGTTTTGTTCTAGGTGTATTCACCCACCTAGGGAAAATATGTTTATCCATAGATGCAAATTCCATGTAACAGTCCACGAATTCACCACACACCCCTTGAGACACACAGAACTGTTACAAGTGATGCTCTAAAAAATTCAGCAGAAATGTAGCACATAACATCATCAATTCACACAAACATAATTGTAGGGTGGTGTTGTAGCCATGATGTTGTAGCAGAGTTGTTCTAATAACAATGTTGCAATAACAAAATAAGAAGGAAATTTCATAATAAGAGTTTTTCATCAACAGTGTTGTAATAGAGGTGTTACAACAACGATGGTGTAGCAGAGGTGTTATATTAACAATATTGCAACAATGGTGTTGCAACAGAGATGTTACAACAATAATGGCATAATAACAATGTTGCAACAAAAATGTTATAGTTGATAATCCTTTTAAATTACCTTCTTGTTTTCCAAAAATAGCTAGAAATGTTGCACATTTAGTTTTCAACTCGGGGCTCATTTGAAATTTGAAACTATCATGCATTCTATGTGTCAGGGAAATCTATTTACTATTGTTCCAATGATTAATTTGTACTAAGGGATATTAACTTTAAAGCAATGGTTTTAGGAAAATTTTGATAGAGCCACCACGTAAACATTTTGGTTGTGATAAACTAAATACTCCAGCCAACATAGGAATTATCACAACCATATTTTGTTGAAATAAAAATCATGGAAACAAGGAAGCCTATCACTCACAATCATAAATATAGAAGTGTTGTTTCCCCTAGCCATCTATAACCTACAAGGTTGACACCACAATAATTGGAAGAAAAAAGAGAAAAAGGGATTTGTTATAGTTATGATAGAAAATACACTAAAGGTCATAAGTGTCTTGAGAATAAACTATTTTACATAGATTATGAAGAGGAGGAAGAAAAGGAACAATAAATGTCAAAAGAAGAGGATATACACTAGGAACAAACCCTAGAGAAGGAAGAAATAAATCCAACCATATCTTGTAATGCATTGGCTGGAATTAACACTCCTCAAACTATCAAGATAGAAGAGCATATCAAGAAGAAAATGGTAATAGTGTTGATTGATTCAGGAAGTACCCATAATTTTATTCATTGTAAGATAGCTAAGGAATTGAATTTCTTCCTATATCCAACACCAAAGTGTCAAGTGATGGTTGCAAGTGGAGGAACCATAAATT
>APFE031747357.1:21762-91334 GCA_000404065.3 Pinus taeda
TTGTATCATCCAAGAATTGTTCATTTGTGTAATGTAAAGGAGGTTGCCCCCTCGAAGAGGCTGAATTCTAAGGCATTTATCTCTCTTTTCTATCTTTTTCTGAGATGTTTTCATAATAGATAAATTACACAAAACTAGGGTTAACAAAATGACAAAAAGAGTCTATTTATGGAACTCAACACTTGAAATTAGAGGATATTAATTTAAAATTTGAGAAAATTGATTTCATGAGAGAACCTCCATATGGAAAAAACATACACAAAAATATATAATTAAGATTTTAACTTGAGAAAAATTAGGGAGTGGTTGTGGGACAAGAATTTGAAACCTACCAGTTGACTTAGGTTAATGGTCACAAACTAAATTGGGATCAGGGGAAAACTAGGAGAAGAAATAGGGAAACATGTATGGGTTAAGGAAAATAACATTTTTATAAGAAATTCAGAAAATATTTTCATGAGATATTTGGTTAGGGGATGACATATGGCTAGATGAATAATCAAAATATTGGAATAAATAAAATAATTGTTTTGCATGAGGTGATAAGTGTCACTATTGACACCATTTTAAAAGAAGGAGAAAGTTATGAGAAAGGGACTTTGGCACTCTATTATTGGATGGATACCCTAATGATAATTTACATCCTAAGTGACTATTGAGATATGTGGTGATTTTGGTGAAAGTGGAGTTCCTATGAGTGGGAACCTCTTGAGCTTGAGGACTCTTCTCCACTTGCTAGTGCATTTGTCTTCAATACAACCCCATTACAACTTGAGGGTCCACGAGGAAGAAGAGTACCTAAGGAATAGGCAGGGAATTTATCAGTGAGTTAGCAATGTTCGATTGAACAAGGGAGTTAAAATTAATAAGGAGTCAACATTGTGGGACTACATAAACAAAATATGGAATTGCTAGCAACCTATAATGTTCCCAATTTTTGTGTGCAAAAATAAATAAAAAGCAGAACATATTATTTTGTGGTAGAAAAGAAAAAATCATTATTTTAATGGAGAATGGCAACAAATAATATTTCATTGGAGAATGGAGGAAAATTATTATTTCATTAGAGAATGGTGAAAAATTATTATTTTATTGAGAAAGGAGGAAAATTATTATTTATTCAAAATGGCGGCAAAAGTATCCTAGTGGAAACTGGGCCCCACCAATAAAATAATAGGGAAAAAGAAAAGTCTAGAAGCTAGAAGGAGGCTCAATGGAGAATTATAAATAGAGGATGAACTCAATTTTAAATCATTCTATCCTATCATTTATATTTGACATTAAAAATAAGCTCAAGCGAGTTTCAAGAGTTTCATGTGAAACTCAGTAGCTAATTTTCGTAGACTTCGAGTGCCACCCTAGTTAGCCCTTGGGGAAGATCATTTCAGATCTTCCATTGGTGTTTACGAAAGGGTTTCACAAGCCACCAAGAGGTCCAAGTTCATTCTTCCAATATGTTGAGTATCAAGATCAAATACATCTCCAAGGACCAAATTTCCCCATAATTTTAGAATTTTTCGTGCATAGATAGTGAGCTCTATTTTTTCATTGAGGAGGGTCAGTCGAACTAAGAAGGGAGGTCGAATTAAATGTGATACCAATACCCAAATTTTCCAAAGCCAAGTGGTAGATAAGAGAAGATTGTTTGAAGTATGTGGCACTAATTTTCATAGGTTTATAACTATAAGGAGGGCCACAAACTACGTGTATATGGTTGAATGAGAACACTGCAAAAAGGGGTCGAGTTAAAGGGATTAGTTTGTTGATTTGAACCTAGAGACTGAGATTCACACCTTTGTTCATATTATCAATTCAATGGAAACACATTTCTAAGTTGCATTGGGTGTAGAGGATTTTATATGGCTGCTGTTACAAAAGGAATGAGACTGAAACCCTCACTACTGATAAACTCATATGTTTTTGTGATAATCTTCCATTCAAGTTTCAGATCTGAAGTGTTTTCTTGAGATTGTATCTATTTCTTCCTATAATAACATTAATTTGTTGAAGTAGACCCCCAGCTTCTTATTCTTTTGTAATGTACAACTCCCTTATCAATTTCAGAAATTTAATATATACATATATGACTGAATTTTCTGAGTTGACCTTGTAAGAAACAAATCTCTTTGATTGATACATATTACAAATTCATGGTGTTTCTCTCTCTATATTTATTATAAACCATAAATTGTTAATGGAAATAAATTGGGAGAATTATCTTAGCATAGTGTGTCCTTGTATGGTCTAAAAAATATTAAAAATACATCTACAACCATCAACCCAAAAACTGCTTGAAAACACTACACAAGCAAACTTAGAAATTTGGTGTGAAATTGAGGGTATCTTGGAGAGAGAGCATTTTCTGAATTGGCCACAAGAGTTTGCAAAATATTGTTAAAGGAACAAACAAATATTTTTGGGAACATTTACTCGAAGGAGCTGTTGTTGTGCACTAAATTACTTGAAGACTTGCTTGGTTGAAAATTGTTAATGTTGTAGAATAGGACATATTTGGGTATTCACTATAAATTTTCTAGTTGGAATATTATAGTGGTATCACAACACGATCTTGGACAATTGTGGGGAAGCCAACAATATCATGGAAGAGTTGGGCATGCATGCATAATGATTGGTGGAGCCATAGGCAAACCCATAGTATTAAGGAATGAAGGAGTACACAACAACTCCTTGATGAGATCTTCCAGGGTAATAAGAAGATAATGGAAATGGAAACCCAGATGAGCAAGTTGTTAGGCCAAAACCACCCTCATCATTATGACATATACCACAAAGGCGCACATGTCATGTAAGTGAATGATCAATTGCTTAGTATTTAGCTCAAAAATCAAAGTTCTTAGAATTGCTCAAAACTTGAATGACCGTGTTTGTCTTGGAAAAAACAATCCTAACGCAACTCGTTTCATCGAAAACCGAGTTCTTATGAAAAATTTACTGTGTTTTGATCGCTTTGGTAAACATGTGAAATTTGCAAAAAAATGCCCAATCACTATACAGTCAGCAATCCTTACGGTTGATGTGTCAGGTGGCTAGGCATGCTCAATGTAGGTCAATGGCAAATCAAGGATGGACAAGTGCCATTATCTAGTCAGGTTGTACAGGTGATTTGTTGGTGCGTTCTTATTGGTGGATTTCTAGACCAATGGAAGAATGCCACATGGAAATCCCAGAGGCCACCACGTGGCACCTCCCAAAGGTCAGTTTGGTGGTCTATGCATTGGAGAAAAATTTATTGGTAGAAGTCAGGGTCAAACCCATGACCTACTGCATGCAAACCTCATGCCTTAACCATTTCCTCTACACCATGTCTCTTAACCAATACTTTCATAGTGCATACTTAAGTTTTAATGATATGGAGTTGGGCAGTTAGGGGAGGGCCAGCTCGTAGGCTAGCCCTCCCCCCATGTGAACACAATATAACAAAACCACAACATTTTTGTTAACCCGACGACTATCCAAATAGTGCTCTGATGGTTCCCATGTGAACGTTAGCACCATAACGCCTAACAATCAGCACTATGACGATTCAAGCCAATGATTAATGCGATGGTTATCACATGTGAACAATACCATAACCCTGATGGTTAAGCTAATGGTATCCTCCAGAAATGCGTGATATCCACCACATGTGACCACATTCAAGACTCCGACGATTGTGGTTAAGTTAACATGTGATTTTCATGATAATCACAGATTATGTTAGCGCTAAACTAGGATTAACAAATAATTAAGTGTATTTAACCCTTAGATTAACCTGGTGGCAAATTTGGCGGTGCCCTCAAATTTGGGCCTACCACCAAATTTAGTGGCGCTAACTAGAGATATTACATAATTAGAAGAGAAAATATAGGAAAAAACTAACTGAGCTCTAGAGAAGTCAATTTTTGACCAAATTGAGTTCAGAAAGAGGTGTTCTTAGCTAATTTGGACATTATGAACACATTGGTGCATGTATCAGGAGCCATAGAACTTTGTAAAACATAATTTTTCCACATTGAACTAATACAAAGGCCCAGCCATGGAAGCTGGACCAAGGAGATGTAACCCAGAAGGGGTGAACTCCTTAATAAAAACATTGTGTTAATGTGTCTCTTTCATGGTTTATTTCACTGTGAATGTTTTTTATTCAGTATTTGTTTATGAAGTTATTTTTCTCATAAATATATTTTTTAAATTAAGGAAAATTACCTGATTGTATGCACAAACAACTAATGAAACCTCATCACAAGAAGCAATAAGCAAGCGCATATTTATAAATCTATAATTTTTATTAGCACACAAAACTAATCATACAAAAAAAGATCAAATTGGTGTTAGAGCAGAGGTTAAATTGCTTGATTTCTTGAGTTTGTGCAATTATGGTTTTAATGGTTGCAAAATTGTGATGCTTACAAGGTTAAAGTTGCAAAAAGGAGGAGGGAAGCTATTGGTTACAACTCCTAAGTTAATTCCCAGAAGAAGGAGAGCCACAAGGCCATAATCTTCACCACCCAATGTTCCAATTCTAGCTTCACTTGAAACTCCTCAAGTTTTTTCTTGAACTGAGATTGAAGAGGTACAAGCAGTACCAATTTCTTAGCCTGAATCCATAGCCATTATGTGTGGAGAAAGAGAACCTGAAGGTTCCCCTTCAGAAGAGGAAGAATTCAAGAAAGCTTTCTTCACTTTAATTGAGATGGTTAAAGTCCTCTATGAAGAGAGGAACACTAGAATGGTTGGAGAGATTTCTAAACCTCCACATGGAGAAGGAAGCTCAGAGGACAAAAAATATGAGAAGAAGGATTCCAAATGGAATGGTGGAAAACCAGCTCCATCTCCACTATCCTCATCATCTTCCTCATCATCTCCACCATCTCACACAATATCATCTTCCACTACCACCACTGAAACCTCCCATACTCATTCAAAAACCCCAAAAGGAAAGACTCCATTACTGAAATTGGACATAAAAATTTGAACTTCCCATGTACAATGGAGAGGTGAATGCAGAAAAGTTGGACAATTGGATTTGACAGTTGTAGGTATACTGGAGAAATCAGAGCCTTCAAGAAGATAACATAAAGATCCATATGGCTTCATTAAGGCTAGAAGGAGCTACACTAGTTTGGGCCGAAGAAAATACTCAAGAGGAAATGAGAATCCGTGGTAAGATATCCATCACTTGGGTTGAATTTGTTTCTGCAATTAAAAGACAATTTTATCCTTTAGCCTATATGCAAAAATCCATTATGAGTTTTTATAATTTTAGGCAGCTTAAAAGCCAAATAGTCCAAGATTATACATAGGAGTTTAGAAAAAGGGCTTTTTTATTAGGAGTGAATTTTAATTCCCAAGATGCACTGCTAGAATATATTAGAGGTTTTCATTCCTATCTAAAACATACTATTCTTATGTTCAATCCAAACAATTTATATGAGGTATGTGTGCAAGCCACACACCTTGAATCTAGAGGAAATAACATTCAAGAAGAGGGTAGTAAGAGGAAGCCATTCAAGGGTAAGGAGAAAGAAAAGCGTGGAAAATGAAAGGGAAAGAAAAATGCAAGTATGAGAAAGAAGGGGAAAAAATCACATGCAAACATTGTTCCAAAGAGGGGCATGATGAAGCCCACTGTTGGAAATTGCATCCCAAATTAAGGCCTAAGAAACAAAAAATAAGAGAAAAAAAAAGACGACGACTACCACGCAACATGACCTTGGTTCATATTCTGGTGATGAGAACAAGATTTCAGCCATGGTTACAAAAGGAAAAGAAATTGTTGCAAGCACTAGTTCATCACATAGTCAAAACAACACTCCAAATGAAGAGTCAAGAATAGAGTTGTTTCATGTAAGAGTGATTTCAAATCATACAAAGATTGATGCGTTATTTAATAGTGGGTCACAGTCAAACTTGACTTCAAAAGACTTCGTTAAAAAAATAAACCTTGAAATTGTACCTCATCATAAGCCATATCCATTGGGTTGGATAGTTAACAATGCAAACTTACAGGTTACAAGGAAGTGTTTATTCAAGTTCTCCATTACTGAAAAGTTCATTGATGAAGTTGAGTTAGATGTATTTCCACTTGACATATCAGGAATAATTTTGGGTAGTCCTTATTTGTATGATAGGAAATAATTATTTTATTTCCATGACAACAAACACATATTGCTCAAGAATGGGGTGGAGTACATAGTGAGATCCCATCGCAAAAAGTTGAACATTTCTTTGCTTAATGTAGGGCAGATGAAGAAACTAGTAAATGCAAATATTTTTTTTTTACTTCTCATGATCAAGAAAAATAATGATATTGATTATGAATCTTTTGAAGTTTGGGATGATAAATTGAAATGTGATTTGTTTGATGTGGTAAGAAAGCATGGCGCGATGTTTCAGAAACCAAAGGGGTTACCTCCCAAGAGGGAAATTCAACATGAGATTGAGTTGGAACAGGATGTTCCACTTCTGAAGATTGGCATGTATCGCATGTCTATTATGGAGAGCTTGGAAATAAAAGAGAAAATTCAAGAATTTCTTGGCAAATATATCATATTCCCTTCTACCTCGCCATGTGGTTCGCCCATTCTCTTGGTGCCTATTGAAGGCTCGAAAAATTGGGACCCCAACAAGGGGGACAACCACCTGATCATGATCTTAGGACAGCTCATTTTCAGTTTGGAATAGTGGCTTTTACTAGGGATGATGGGACCAGTTTCCCAATCTATTTATGATGTTCGTGCTAAAAGGATGATGTTTTTCTTTTCTGGGTTTTATGGGGTAAATACTTATTCTAAAATTGATATATCTTCTAACTATCCTATGCAATCTATCATAATCAAAGAAAACATCTAACTTTAAGACTATCTCAGGAATAACGTTTATATATGTGATCTAAAATGATTTCTGAAAGTAATTGATAATAAATATCATTCAATTATGATAAGAAGAGAATTCATTTAATAATGATCGTTTCATATAAAAAGTTAGCCGAAATGATATGAGAGATATATCGCATAAAGAGTTATTCATATATTTAGCATAAATAAATAATAAATCATCATCATACAAAAGTGCAATAATGATAACTAAGAATTTAGACTTTCATACATAGATAACTTCAAATGATTTAGTTCTTGATACACAAGTAAAAAGAATTAAGAGATAGAATTACCATTTGTAATACGTCCTATTCATGTGCTCCAGCAAATATTGATCCACTTTCAAATCATTCAACATCAACTAAGAGTACATAAGTGCAATTTCAATAAAAGAGGCTGAACTCAAGTAGAAAATAAATCATGTTCCACTAACTTTACCAAAACCTCCTCAAAGGGACAAAAGTGCATGTTCTAAAGAATCTTTTTGATAAAATTTTTGGACCCCTCTCTAATTGCATGAGAGGGGTTTAGATACTAATCTATGAAACTAAAAATAGAAATTACAAAAACAGATGAGGAGGTTTAAATGACCTGCCTCATTTTAAGAGAAAATAAACAAAAACAAAAATAAAATATTTTTATGACTAATACTGTATTTGATCTTTGATATCACAAATATCCAGCATAGGCTTAACGAGTGTCAGTTAGCTGACTTCAGCTTTCAGTTGTCCTGCAAATATGGCATTGGTGAGTGCTAGAACAATTTTCTCAGTGGAAGTGATCAGGCACCTCAGGGTCATCCATTGGTTGTGCAGTTTCACTAGGTACTGCTAATACACCTCCTAGTTCAACCTGGTTACTCGTCTCATTTCCTCTACCCTTTCCTCCACTACCTGTTTCCATACTGCTTGAAGTTGTTCTGTATTTGGAAGAAAGCCAAGGGTGGTTTTTGCTACCAAATTAGCATTGCGTAAATTTTCATTCACACATTCGATGATGCTATTTGTTGTTTCTACCGCATCCTCCATTGCCTGTTCTGCCTCTCTGAGCTGAGAATCCCATTTCGAAAATAAGATTTCTTTATGCGATTCATCTAATTTGGGCATATCTGTCCTTTTCCCATCCTCAGATTTCTGCCAATTTAAGAAGTCTGAAAATTTCTTAAGAATTGTATCATATTCAAGTCATAATTCTACAAATTGATTCTTATGTTGTCGCTCATTTCGTAATGAGGTTTCCACTACAAAATCTTTTGGCATAATAACTCTTTCTAGTGTAAAGGCTGGGAATTGAGGCCAAGTGCTTCTGTGACAAACTATTCAATCTTGGGGTCATCTTTGTGCAGTTTTGTTATGCTCTATAGCTACGCATCTTTACCTACTAAACTGCTCTGATGTGGTATCTATATTTCCTTAAACTCTAGCTGAAGTTTAGCCAGCTGGATTTCTACTTGTTGGTTAATACTAGCCTGTTGTAACTGTTGTTCTCATAAAAAAAAATTGTCTTCTTTTTCTTTGAGTAGCCGTTGTACATCTGTTGCCTTGTCAATGGTCGCTGAAGCATATGCACCTGCGACCCACGAGAGTCTAATGAGGTTGGCTAATGGATCTATGGATGGGTCTTTCCAAAGAACATCTGGAGGTTCATCCTCAGGAGTGAGCACAGAATCCAACTTTGTTTTATTTCTCTGTCTTTTAACGACGACTTTGTGTTGAGGACTATAGAATACATCTAGAGGAGGAATTTCCCCTATTCTCAATACAATCTCAAATGTGAGAGTAATGGGAATATGCTCTATTTCCCGAGTGCTAACAACTCCTTCTGTTATAATTTTTGTGGTATTTTCTTGTTGGTTTGTTGGTGGCTCTATGATTTTTCCCTCCTTGTTGAGTCTCTTATTGAAATTGTTCCATTCTTCTTCTAAATCAATAACAAGCAGCTTTGTTCGCTATATAAGGGGACTTGAGGTTTCAACCTTTTTTGAGAGTGAAGTCTACTGATCTGACTTTGTTGTGGACTAGGCTATGTATTTAATTAATTCCTCACTCTTGTTGTGTTCATTCTCTGATGTTTTCTCAGATTGTTAGACAAACTTTTTTGTGGATTCATTTTGAGAACTTGTTTTGTATTTTTCCTTTGAGTCTCCATCTATGCTTGCACTAGGGGTAGGATTTCTCATTTGCTCAATGAGTAGTTAGTCCAATGGGACCTTAGATAACCTCTTTTTCCTATAGTTATCAAATTCTTGGAGACCTTATTTATCAAAAATTATTTGTGTCATATGTTGTAGTTCTTTGAAGGTGTTTTTCTGCAGGAAAACATCATCAAAGGGGTCTTTTTCATGGGTGAATATTCTTATTTTTACCATTGTGTTAAAATCTTTGACAATACCAAAGGGATCATATTGTCTTACCAGAACTTGGGTAATTGCAAATATAATACATTGTCAACCTCTTTGAAAGCATTTCCTAAGTCATGCAACACAAATACTCCACATGTTACAGGAAATTGGGGCCAAATGGCCTTCTTAGAATCCTTCAATATCTTACTCATCCTCCCTTCACTGCATGTCTGATATGCTATCTCCCTAGCCATCAGTTTGTCTGGGACATAAAAAGGTAGAACATGGGGTGAGGCAATACTGTCAAACACTCTGATATATGTGCATAATACTTCCCCGAACCATCTTGCTATGGGGAGAATATCTACTTTTGCTTCATGGGAGAACCTAGGGGCATCTCGGTTGTAAATATTTTTGTAAATCAGAAGCATAACTCCATGACAAATCTTGAAGAAATGTGGTATGAAATTAGATTCCCACATGACTTTGTGATATATTTGAATAAGAAGTGGATTTTGAGTAGTCGACTTCCATCCCATAAGAGGAAACTTGGAACCAAAACAAATAGCATCCAAAACATAGGTGCTCAAGAAAAATGCAGGGTAAACCCTCCAAGAAATACTCCTTTTTCTTCTGTACTCTAAAATCATCATAGCTAAGTTATCAGAAAGGATTTGAGCCCAATTCATTATTGTAGCTTTGATGGCTGCATCTATTAGGGGTAACCATTCTGATGAGAATTTCGTGTTGTTTGGTTTACCAAACAATATAACCTAGTGGTAGCAAAACATAAAGCGGAACTGAGAGAATCGGTGGTGTACATACCGTTCTTATCTTTCTTGAGTCTTTCTTCATTTTTTGAGCAATTCTTCATGCATTCTATCAGGTCTTCATTTTCCTTGGCGAACTTCTCGACAAACTGCCTATTGTAGATGGTCTGCGGCTCTGGTAGATGGTACATGAATCTCAGGTTTTCTGGAGTAAATGACCCTATGAATTCTTGGCTTGCCATCTTGAATTCTCTGTTTGATATGTCTGCATCATTTATGATCCACTTAACCATGTTGTTATAAGGAAGTATCTTTGGTCTTGCAGCAATGTGGTGCAAGAATGAGCATGCAAGTTCAATCAGAGTAGCATCAAAAGAAACGCGTCCATCCACTATAACTTTTTTTTCCAAAATTCTCGGTTGTTCTTCCTCTAATAGCTGATACATAGTCTCCCATGTGGATGTCCCTGCATCTCGATTATAGGTAGTATCTGTGAATAGGGGGTCATATCTGATTTCTTAGAAGCAGGTGCCTTTTCTTTCTTCACCATTTCTTTGGATGTCCTACTCTGTGTGTTCTTCCTGAAAGTTACAAGAGGAGAGCAAAATAGGATAAAAATGATAGTGAATGCAAAAATTAATCAATAAAAGGAAAAAATAAAGGTGATGGAGGGTCTTACTTCTAAATCACGTTAGAAGATATCAACTTGCATTAAATGGCCTTTCATACCTGGTCGTAATCATTCTTTTAGTAAATGTCCACTAATGAACCATTATCCTTAACTTATTGTCCATTACTTCACATTGAAAGTTGGGAAGCACTCTCTTAGAACTGTGAGCCTTTTGAGTTGTGATAAAAGTGATTTTGCGATTTGCTACGCAATATTGTAGTTCGCTATATTGCAAAAACTTGTTTACGTTAAGATTTACCGATGTGTGAGTTGATGCGATATGCAGGACGCTATCGCATTTCGCAATATTTGCTTATGCTTTATTGAGTAGTGCTGCATGGATGAAAATGTGATGCAAGATGGTTATAGGAGTTTTATGATTTCACATTTTGAGGATCACTTTTATAAGGAAGGTCCGTCGTAATTGTTTTGTGATTTGAGAATCTATCCTTTAAAAGAGGGTCTTTTCAAGGATTATTTTAATATTTATGACTTTCCAGGTATAAAGTTACTTTTAGGTTATTTTACCATGTGGCACTTATTTATTAAACTCATCATTTGTGAAGTTCTATGTGCTGAAGTATGAAAAGGTAAATTTTCCATGATTTTGCAAGTTCCGCTTTGGAATTTTATTTTATTCTAAAAATAAAAAGGCATGACTTGATGCTAGGATTGAATTTTTTGGAAGGGTTCCCATTTATTAATGTTATTACTAATACTAGTAAATGGGCGGGTTGTTGATAAGCACAACAATCGGCGATTCACTTGGAAGAACGAGTTATCTCTGAGGGTTTTTTTGAATTTTCTAAAACTTCCAAAATAGAGATGGTTTTGAAAATGAAACTACATTATATGAAATATAAGGTAAATAGTGCTATTTATTAATAACAACATCTTGCTCTAACTATATTTGTTCTGATTGTCTTCTTATCATAGTTAGTCAATTTACTCACATTAGTCATTACTTGGTTGTAAAGATAAAACAAAATAATATCGTTAGATCAGTTTTGGTGTAATCATTTGTCATAGGTAGAGCATATGCTACTAGTAGGCATTCAAAGCCTTGACAGGGTTACCTATTACCTAGCAATGATCTAGTGTCCCACTTGAGAAGAATGAAATTTTCAAAGATACATCCTCATATATACTTATCGCTTTTTTTTTCCTTTTACTTTTGTTTCTTAAAGAATATTGGTGGCTAAAATGGACAATGTCGTTCACATGATTTATAACTTAACTGAACAAGTTGGCTCTTGATGAGACCCCTTGTCTTTTGATTGAAGCAATCTCAAGCCATTACCCTATTTTGATATTCAATATGGCAATGTCAGTTAGTTATAATATTTATGATCATGATAAGCTAGCTTGTGATGAGACCTCTTATTCTTTAACTTAAAGTGTATAATTGGATTATACCTTGAATCTTGCAACTTCCTCGAGTGGGGGGGAGTCATTGGTTCCTTAAGAATTGTCCTAGACGATAATTGTAGAGTTTAAAATAGCTTTTCCGCAAAGAATCTTTGCTTTGTTATTGATACCTTTTGTAACTGATGTAAGGAAAACTTCTTCCTAAGGTTGATGCTAACCAAAAATCAGATAGTTGAAACAGAAGAACAGGCAAAATTTTCCAAAATTATAGCACTTAACCATATTTTCCATAAATGGAGATTAATTTTCATAATCATTCCTACTTATACAAGAGAAAAAACAAAATTGAAATGAGAAACTATTCTTTTCGTGAAACCAAAAGTGAACATTCTCAGCTTGTTTTACTATCAAAAGAAAACTTAACTAAAACTATGATCTACAGAAAAATAGAAGAGATCATCTTATATGGAAAATATTTCTTTAGGACTTTTCCATTAACAGGTAAAGATTCCCTTTTCCCTACTAAATCTTGTAACATGAAAGTTGATGGGCCAATGAGTTCGACAATCTGGAATGGTCTAAGCCACTTCCGTTGGAATTTAGGATGCTTGCCTTTCTCTTCATGGGCTTTATCCCATTTTAACATTAAGTCTCCAAGTTGAAAATCCTTTTTAGATACCGATTTTGAATCAAAAGATGCTTTAACTAATTGTTGATGATGCACATGGATAATTCTGTCCTTTTCTTGTTCCTCTTCAAGTTTAAGAATTTGTAATTGTCTTAATTGCATGGACGAGGAAGGAGTTTCTTCAATGAATTGAACTAAGGCTAGTGAAGGAATAGCTAGATTTGTTGGTAAGGCCACCTCTTTCCCATAAACTAAATTAAAAGGAGAAGTGCCGATAGAGGTTTTCTAAGTTATTCGATCTACCCAGAGCGCATACACCAAAGACTTATGCCAGTTTTTCTAGTTTTGATCAATCATCCATTTAATAATTCTAATAAGGTTTTTGTTCATTGATTCAGCTAACCCATTTTCTTGTGGATAATAGTTAGCAGAATATTTGAGTTTTAAACCTCTTTTGAGAGTGAATTCTTTCATGGCATTGCCTGAGAAATAGGATGCATTATCAAACATTAAGGAAGAAGACAAGCCAAACATAGTGATGATGAAATGATCTATAAATTCAATGATATTATCAGAGTTGGTTGTCCTGAGTGGAACTGCCTCTACCCATTTGGTAAAGTAGTCAATAGTTGTAAGGATGTATTTATGATGTTTAGAAAAATGAGGAATGATCTCACCTGTTATGTCTAATCCCCATTGTTCAAATGGTTGATCAATGTCGACCGAATGTAATGGCAATGATGGTTTCTTATATCTTCTAGCAGCAGTTTGACAAATCTTACATCTCCTTACGTAATTGTGTGCATCTTTAAATAGAGTTGGCCAGTAGTAGCCAACACGTAAGATTTTGTGCACTATTGCATCTCCTGCATAGTGTCCACCCGCTGGTCCATCATGGAGTTCTTGCAATACTTTTTCCACTTCAGATTTGTCGAGGCATCTAAGGAGAATAGAATCATAATTCATTCTAAATAGTACATCATTGATGATTTGATGTTGTTTAGCTTTTAGCCTTAGGGCTATTTTCTTTGTGTAATTCAAATGTGGAAGGGCATATCCATTTTTTAGGTAGAAAATGATATCATCATATCTTGATTCAGAGTCATTTAGGCTTACCTCATGAATTTGTACTTCACTATCTGGAGACCATGACTCTGATAAGTTCGATGCTCCTGCCAACATCCTGTAAAATCCTTGACCTTTTATGATGTTTGCTGATTTAATATCAGCGTCATATTCTTGCAAGGCCGTGTCCCAATTTGCTCTCTTTTCACCCACATCCTTTTGTACCAGAAGATTTCTTACTACTGGAAATGGTACTATTATTTTGGTATGAGTCTTGAGAAGGAAAGGTCTGAAGTGTTTAATTGAATTGGAAACAGCATAAGCCTATTTCTCAACATTAGAGTAATTTAATTCAACTCCTTGTAAATTTGAACTAAAGAAAGCAATTGGGGCTTTGGCTTTATCTTGATTTGCTTGTGTGAGTATGGTAGCATATGATTTCTCAGAGGCGAATGTATATAAGGTGAAAGTATTAGAAAAATTCAGCATTGCTAGAGATGGGGCATTTATAATTGCTTGTTTTATCAAGCTAAACGCTTCATGTTCTGAATGACCCCATTTGAAGAAAGAATTTTTCTTTATCATGGCTTGGAGGGGTGACACAATCCTTGAGAAGTCAGGGACAAATCTCTTAACAAAATTTATTTGACCAAGGAAAGACTCCATTGTTTTTTTATTGTGAGGTAAAGATATCTCAGAAATTTCCTTAATCCTATCTAGGTCAATATGGATTCCTGATTTGGATACTATGAATCCAAGAAGTTTTCCTTCACTCAATGCAAAAAAAATTGGGGTTAAGCAAAATTCCATATTTTTTACAATGTTGAAAGAATTGTTTTATGTCTCTTAGATGATTACTACATTTTTTAGAATATACCATTATGCCGTCTAAGTAGATTACCACTGACCTATTTACTAATCCCTTAAACACAATGTCCATGGCTCTTTGAAACATGGCACCAGCATTGATTAGCCCAAATAGCAAATTTTGATAACCATAACTGCCCCATTTCGTTATGAACGTAGTTTTCAATTGATCATCCGGTGGACTAAGATTTGATTATACCTTGAAAAGTTGTCTAAAAAGGACATTAACTCTGACCCTACGACTGATTGTAATATCTGTTCCATGGGGGGCAATGGAAAATTATCCTTTTGGCAAGCTTTATTGAGGTTGCAAAAGTCTATACAAATCTGAATATCACCATTTTTCTTTCTAACTGGGATGAGATTAGAGACCCCTCTGGAATGTCTGACACGAAAAATAATCTTGGCTCTTAATAATTTGTTTAACTTAGATTTAATCTGGCTTTCCAAATTAGGATGTATTTTATTTAATTTCTACTGAACAGGTTTTTCATTGGAGATCATAGGAATTGTATACTGGATAATTGAAGTGTCATAGGTTTTAATATCATCATAATTCCAAGCGAAGACACTCTTGTATTGTTTCAGTAATCGATTAAAAGTTTATTTTTCTTCAGATGTCAGGCTAAGACCTAGGTTGATGTTTTGTGGTTTCATGTCGGTCCCTAGATTGATTAATTTGTATCTCAGAGTCGAACTCTGGATTTTTGAATTGGTAGATCATTTAAATTTATCTTTTAAGTCATATAGGTCCTCTAACTTGACTACGGATTTTGGTATAGTGTTATTGTGGCTTTCTTGTTTCAATTGATTGTCATGTTGGTCCTCATCAATTATCTGATCATTGTAAGATCCTTCTGAAGTAAGAAAACTCACGATATCAAGGTCATTGTTGAAGACATTCCAGTTGGTAATGTTATCAGGAATAGAGGGTCTAAAAATTAATTCAATCGAGAATCTATCTAGGCTATAGTCCTCTGATGGAATAAGCTTGGAAGCTACATTAGCAAGAAGTTTGGTGCTAGCATTTTGGAGTCTTGGAATAGTTGAAATATTAAAAGCTATAAAGTGTGAGGTCAGGTCTTGTACTAGAGATTGATAGTGCTTCAAATGTGCCGACAGACAGTGCATAGTATTTCTTACTTGTCTAATGACAATCTCAGAGTCTCCAAATACTTGAAGGTATTTGATATTAAGTCAAATTGCTTTGTATAACCCTTGAACCAATGCTTCATATTCAATGGTGTTGTTTGTGCAATCGAATTCAAGTCTACATGCTAACATGGTTTTATATCCTTTTGGACTAACTAATATACAGCCTGCTCCTACTCCATCATTGGATTTAGAACCATCAAAAACTAATTTCCAAAACAAGGTTTTATTTACTGGTTATCTACAAAATTGATACATCTAGAAGTGTCAGTTTGAGAAAATATTTCTATCTGAGATAAAATAGAATTTTCCAAAAAAGGTGAAGTGTAAGCGTTATACACTACATGCTCGTTTTCTCCTTCTAACTCTGTCACTATGTACTTTTGATGTTTTTCTCGTTCAACTTTGATCTGATCTGGCTTGTCGTTGAAAGGGAGCCACATATGAGACCAGTGGGTTGCAAAGTAACCATGAAACTTCTATGACCAATCCCTACTGAGGATTAGTCCATAAAATTCAGGAATGTCAGCCACCAGTATATCAATGACTTGACACACTTTTGGGTTTGATGAAAGTCTTATGGTTATTTGATTAAGTTCTCCAATGGCTTCGACTTGAGACTGATCTAGCTATACTATTCGTACTATAGATTTTTAGACTGAACTTTTAACTTAGCACAAACCATCTTAGGTAAAATGTTAGATGATGCACCAAAATCAACTAGACAGTTGTGAAATTTTTTATTAAAAACTTCAAAAGTAAGGAGAAATGGTGGAGTATAGGTTCCGAATCTTCCGCTAATCAGAGCAATGTTGGTTGGGTCAATTTTATTTGCACTTTTATTTGGAGGTATTCCCATTTCATGAGTAGCCTGTGAAATCACAGCGATGGGAAAAGGCATAGTAGGTATTACATTGAGTTCTTTCAAGAGTAATTTATGTTGATGTTTTAACTTACTGAGCTCATGAAGAATAATATTTTCTATGGTTTTCTTCATATCTTCAGCAATTTTGTATTCCATTTCATCTGAGACGATAAGAATTTTAGAGGAAGATGTCGAATTAGATTGGATTGGGTTTGTTTGAGTAGACTTCAGTGAGGATTTTTTACCTATGATTTTATCCCTGGGAGGTGGAATTGGGTTTTTCTATTTTGTACTATACTGTGGAGGATCAAGTTGATTTCTACTTCTAGTAGCAACAGGTAATGCTTCTTGATCTTCCTCATTCGGAAGAATTAAGTCCCACATTCCTTTCAGTTCTACAATTTCTTCATCGTCGGTTTGTTCCTCATTTGAAACTTCTTCCTCTTCCCCTTCTGATTCAACATTTGGAGGTTTAGGATTGGTTGGAGGATTTCTTTTATAGGGTTTAAAATATTTCTTGGAAGAGGTTTCTATTACTTGTTTCTTTCTATCAATCATTTCATTGGACATGGTCTTCAATACCTTTTTTAACCCTTCCAGGTCGAAAGGGTCCTTCAGTTGTTTCTTCTTAGAATTGTCTCTAAATGACACTTTTTTAGATTTCTTTTCATCTAAACTGTTTTTCTTTTCTATGGCTAGGATACGTTTCTCTATAGCTATTGCCTCTTTCATGTTTTCTGCTAATGTTGGCTTGGCATCTCTGTTTACAAAGATGGTTGAATTTGAAGGTAAAGCAAAAATATACCATTCATTTTGGACTTCATCACTAGGCTTAGATGATGTTGGTATTTTGTTCAATAATTTATTGAAGCAAGAGTTGAAGTCTTTAATTATTTCCTCTGGTTCGGCTTTTAAATTGGAGAGGTCATTTATTAAGGCTGTTGTGGACCTATCATCCCCAAATTTTGTTAAAAATTGTTCTTGAAATGTATCCCAGTTATTAATGGAGCCTGATGGTAATGAAAAATACTATGATCCTACTTCTCCTTGTAAATTATAGGGAAATAATATTACAACTACGTCCTCTTCTGTTACTCCATTCAAATTAACAAATAGCATAAAATTATTTATGTGTTCTTCGGCTAATAGGCCATTGTCAGGATTGAATTTGGGCAACCATTTCTCAGGATGAGCTGGTAATTGAGATAAATGTGCAACCATTCTTACAGCCCCTAGATTGGCCCATGGCCTTGGTGGTGGATTTCCTTCCATCGACGGGATATGAGTAGAAGAAGGTGTGGCAATCGCTGAAGGTGATTGGGTAAAGGAGGATGTTGCTCTTGTACCTGCATGAACCATGATCTAGAGTTGGGGGATGGATGAGTGTTCTTGTGATGATATGGATGGGATAGTGGAAGAAAATGATGATAGAACCTCACTATGAGATTCTGTGAGTGTTTTCCTAGCTTTCTTACAACTCGGTAGAGGAAACTTAACTGGTGGGATTCCTAGTTTTTCTCTCTATGCTCTAGTCAGTCGTTGAGATGGGGTTTGATGAGAAGTCACACTACCTTGGGATAATTTAGATTCTTCTTCAAACATTGAAATCCCCTGTAACTTATGGATTAAGGTTTGTAATTCAGGGGGCTCTAAAGAAGAATTATCTGGCTTGTTTGGGATTTCAGTAATGTGCTCTGTATTTTTCTTTTCAACCTCTGGTTCAAATATAGGAGATTTGGAATGCGAACAAGAAGTTCAGGGTGATGGTGAGGGAGTTTTACTCTTAGAATGGCATGATGATGTAGATTTACTTGCCATTCATAGTCAGGCCCTCCTTCTAGTGCCAAATATTTTGAAGGCTCGAAAAATTAGGACTCCAACAAGGGGGAGAACCACCCGGTCTAGACCTTAGGACAGCTCATTTTCCGTTTGGAATAGCCACTCCCACTGGGGATGATGGGACCAGTTTCCAAATCTATTTATGATGTTTGTGCTAACGGGATGATGTTTTTCTTTTCTATGTTTTATGGCGTAAATACTTATTCTAAAATTGATCTATCTTCTAACTATCCTATGCAATCTATCATAATCAAAGAAAACATCTAACTTTAAGACTATCTCAGGAATGACATTTATATATGCGATCTAAAATGATTTCTGAAATTAATTGATAATAAAGATCATTCAATTATGATAAGAAGAGAATTTGTTTAATAATGATCATTTTGTATAAAAGGTTAGCCGAAATGATATGAGAGATATATCGCATAAAGAGTCATTCATATATTCAACATAAAGAATAAATCATCATAATACAAAAGTGAAATAATGATAACTAATTTAGGCTTTCATATGTAGATAACTTAAAATTATTTATTGCTTGATACACAAGTAAAAAGAATTAGTAGATACAAGTACCATTTGTAATACATCCTACTTATGTTCTCCAGCAAATATTGATCCAATTTCAAATCATTTAACATCAACTACAAGTACAGAAGTGCAATTTTAGTAGAAGAGGTTGAACTCAAGTAGAAAATAAATCTTGTTCCATTAACTTTACCAAAACCTCCTCAAATGGAAAAAGGTGCATGTTTTGAAGAATGCTTTTGATAAAGTTTTGGACCCCTCTCTAAATGCATGAGAGGGGTTTAAATACTAATCTATGAAAAAATAGAAATTACAAAAATAGAAGAGGAGGTTTAAATGACCTACCTCATTTTAAGCGAAAATAAACAAAAACAAAAATAAAATATGTCTATGACTAATACTGCATTTGATCTTTGAGATCATAAATATCTAGCATAGGCTTAATGAGTGTCGGTTGGCCGACTTCAGCTTTCAGTTGTCCTACAAATATGGCATTGTTGAGTGATGGCACCATTCTCTCAATGGAAGTGATCAGGCACTTCAGGGTCATCCATTGGTTGTGTGATTTCACTAGGTATTGCCAATATGCCTCCCAGTTCAACCTAGTTACTTGTTTGATTGCCTCTGTCCTTTCCTCTACTACTTGTTTCCATACTACCTGAAGCTGTTCTATACTTGGAAGAAAGCCAGGAGTGGTTTCTGCTACAAAATTAGCATTGTGTAAATTCTCATTCACACATTCGATGACGATGTTTGCTGCTGCTTCCACATCCTCCATTTCCTGTTCTGCCTCTCTGAGCCAAGAATCACATTTCGCAAATAAGATTTCTTTATGCGATTCATATATTTTAGGCATATATGTTCTTTTCCCATCCTCAGATTTCTGCCAATTTAAGAAGTCTGAATCTTTCTTAAGAATTGTATCATATTCAAGTCGCAATTCTACAACTTGATTCGTTATGTTATTTCTCATTTCACAGTGAGGATTCCATTGAGAAATCTTTTGGCATAATAACTCTTTCTGGTGTAAAAGATGGGAATTGAGGCCAAGTGCTTCTGTGACAAATTGTTCAATCTTGGGGTCATATTTATGTAGTTTTGTTATGCTTTGTAGCTACACTTCTTTACCTACTAAACTGCTCTGATGTGCTATCTGTATTTCCTAAAACTCTTGCTAAAGTTTAGCTAATTGCATTTCTTCTTGTTGGTTGATATTGGCTTGTTGTAACTATTGTTCTAATAAAAAAATTCGGTCTTCTTTTTCTTTGAGTAGTTTTTGTGCTTCTATTTCCTTATCAATGGTCGCTAAAGCATATGCACGTGCGACCTGCAAGAGTCTAGTGAGGTTGGTTGATGGATCTGTGGATGGGTCTTTCCAAAGAACATCTAGAGGTTCATCCTTAGGAGTGAGCACGGAATCCAAATTTCCTTTCTTTCTCTATCTTTTAATGATGACTTTGTGTTGAGGGCTGTAGAATACATCTAGAGGAGGAATTTCCTCTATTCTCAATACAATCTTAGATGTGGGAGCAATGGGAATATGCTCTATTTCCCGAGTGCTAACAGCTCCTTCTGTTACAATTCATGTGGTTGTTTCTTGTTGGTTTGTTAGTGGCTCTGTGATTTTTCCATCCGTGTTGAGTCTCTTATTGAAATTGTCCCATTCTTCTTCTAAATCAATAACAAGTGGCTTTATTCGCTGTGTAAGGGGAGTTGAGGTTTCAACTTGTTTTACGAGCAAAGTCTACTAATCTTACTTTGTTGTGGACTGGGCTATGTCTTTAATCGATTCCTCACTCTTGCTATGTTCATTCTCTAATGTTTTCTTAGATTGTTCAACAGAATTTTCTGCGGATTCATTTCCAAAACTTGTTTTGGATTTTTCCTTTGAGTCCTCATCTATGCTTGCACTAGGGGTAGGATTTCTCATTGGCTCAATGAGTAGTTGGTCCAATGGGACCTTAGATAACCTCTTTTTCCTGTAGTTTTCAAATGTTTGGAGACCTTCTTTATCAAAAAGTATTTGTTCCATATGTTGTACTTCTTTGAATGTGTTTTTCTGCAAGAAAACATCATCAAAGGGGTCTTTTTCATGGGTGAATATTCTTATTTTGACCACTGTGTTAAAATATTTTCCAATACCAAAGGGATAATATTGTCTTCCCGAGAACTTGGGTAATTGCAAAGATAATACATTGTCAACCTCTTTGAAATCATGTCCTAAGTCATGCAACACAAATACTCCACATGTTATAGGAAATTGGAGTTAAATGGCCTTCTTAGAATCCTTCAATATCTTACTCATCCCCCCTTCGCTGCATGTCTGATATGCTATCTCCCTAACCATCAGTTTGTAGGGACATAAAAAAGTAGAACATGGGGTGAAGCAATACTGTTGAACACTGATATATGTGAATAATTCTTCCCCAAACCATATGGCTATGGAGATAATATCTACTTCGACTTCTTGGGAGAACCTAGGGACATCTCGGTTGTAAATCTTTTTGTGAATCAGAAGCATAACTTGGTGACAAATCTTGAAGAAGTGTGGTATGAAATTAGATTCCCACATGACTTTGTGATATATTTGAATAGGAAGTGGATTTTGAGTAGTCCACTTCCATCCCATAAGAGGAAACTTGGAACCAAAACAAATAGCATCCAAAACATAGATGCTCATGAAAAATGGAATGGAGGGTAAACCCTCGAAGCAATACTCCTTTTTCTTATGTGCTCTAAAATCATTGTAGCTAAGTTATCAGGTAGAATTTGAGCCCAATTCATTATTGTAGCTTTGACGGCTACATCTATTAGGGGTAACCATTCTGACAAGAATTTGGTGCTCTCTAGTTTACCAAACAGTCTACATAACATAGCGCCAGCAAAACAAAAATTGAAACTGAGAGAACCAATGTTGTACATACCATTCTTATATTTCTTGTGTCTTTCTTCATTGTTTGACCAATTCTTCATGCATTGTATCGGGTCTTCAATTTCCTTGGTGAACTTCTCGACAAACTACCTATTGTAGATGGCCTGTGGCTCTGGTAGATGGTACATGAGTCTCAGGTTGTCCTATGAATTCCTGGCTTGTCATCTTGAATTCTCTGTCCAATATGTCTGCATCATCTATGATCCACTTAACTATGTCAATATAGGGAAGTATCTTTGGTCTTGCAGCAATGCGGTGCAAGAATGAACATGCAAGTTTAGTCAGAGTAGCATCAGAAGGAATGCGTCCATCCATTATAACTGTTGTTTCCAAAATTCTTAGTTGTTCTTCCTCTAATAGTTGATGCATAGTCTCCCATGTGGACGTCCCTGCATCTCGATCACATGTAGTATCTGTGAATTGGGGGGTCATCTCTGATTTCTCAGAAGTGGGTGCCTTTCCTTTCTTCACCATTTCTTTAGATGTCCTACTCTGTGTGTTCTTCCTGAAAGTTACAAGAGGAAAGCAGAATAGGATAAAAATGATAGTGAATGTAGAAATTAATCAATAAAAGGATGAAGTAAAGGTGTTGGAGGGTCTTAATTCTAAATCACGTTAGAAGATATCAACTTGCGCTAAATGGTCTTTCATACCTGATCGTAATCATTCTTTTAATAAATGTCAACTAATAAACCATTATCCTTAACTTAATGTCCATTACTTCACATTGAAAGTTGTGAAGCAATGTCCTAGAACCGTGAGCCTTTTGAATTGTGATAAAAGCGATTTTGCGATTTGCTACACAATATTGCAAATCACTATATTGCAAAAACTTGTTTACATTAAGATTTACTGACATGTGAGTTGATGCGATATGTGAGATGCTATCACATTTCACAATATTTACTTATGCTTTATTGAGTAGCGCTGCATGGTTGAAAATGCGATGTGAGACGTTATAGGAGTTTTATGATTTCGCATTTCACGGATCGCGATTTCATGGGGTAACTTTTATAAGGAAGGTTCGTCATAATTGTTTTGCAATGTGAGAATCTATCCTTTGAAAGATGGTCTTTTCAAGGATTATTTTAATATTTATGAATTTTCGGGTATAAAGTTACTTTTAGGTTATTTTACCATGTGGCACTTATTTATTAAACTCATAGTTTGTGAAGTTTTATGTGCTAAAGTATGAAAAGGTAAATTTTCCATGATTTTGCAAGTTCCGTTTTGACATCTTATTTTATTCTAAAAATAAAAAGGCATGACTAGATGCTAGGATTGAATTTTTTGGAACAGTCCCCACTTATTAATGTTATTACTAATACAAGTAAATGGGGGGTTGTTGATAAGCACAACAATTGGCAATTCACTTGGAAGAACCAATTATCTCTGAGGGTTTTTTTGAATTTTCTAAAACTTCCAAAATAGAGATGGTTTTAAAAATGAAACTACATTGTACGAAATATAAGGTAAATAGTGCTATTTATTAATAACAACATCTTTCTCTAACTATATTTGTTCTGATTATCTTCTTCTCAGAGTTAGTCATTTTACTCACATCAGTCATTACTTGGTTGTAAAGATAAAACAAAAGAATCTCATTAGATTAGATTTGGTGTAGTCATTTGTCATAGGTAGAGCCTCTACTGCCAGTAGACGTTCATAGCCTTGACAGGGTTACCTGTTACCCAGGAATGATCCAGTGTCCCACTCGAGAAGAATGCAATTTTCAAAGATAAATCCTCATATATCTTTATCACTTTTTTTTTTCTTTTTTTTTCCTTTTACTTTTGTTTCTTAAAGAATAATGTCTTGGTTTGGTGGCCAAAATTGATAGTGCCATTCACTTGATTTATAACTTAACTGAACAAGCTGGCTCTTGATTAGACCCCTTGTCTTTTGATTGAAACAATCTCAAGCCATTATCCTGTTTTGATATTTAGTATGGCAATGTCAGTTAGTTATAATATTTATGATCATGATAAGCCGGCTCTTGATGAGACCTCTTATTCTTTAAGTTTAAGTGTATAATTGGATTATACCTCGAATCTTGCAACTTCCTCGAGTGGGGGGGAGTCATTGGTTCCTTAAGAATTTTCCTGGATGACAATTGTAGAGTTTAAAATAGCTGTTCCACAAAGAGTCTTTGCTTTGTTATTGATACATTTTGTGACTGCTGTAAGGAAAACTTCTTCTTAAGGTTGATGCTAACCAAAACTTGGATAGTTGAAATAGAAGAACAGGCAAAATTTTCCAAAATTATAGCACTTAACCATATCGTCCATAAATGGAGATTAATTTTCGTAACCATTCCTACTTATACAAGCAAGAAAAAAAAATTGAAATGAGAAACTATTCTTTTCATGAAACCAAAAGTGAACATTCTCAACTTGTTTTATTATCAAAAGAAAACTTAACTGAAACTATGATCTATAGAAAAATACAAGATATCATCTTCTATGGAAAATATTTCTTTAGGACTTGTCCATTAACAGGTAAAGATTCCCTTTTCCCTGTTAAATCTTGTAACATGAAAGTTGATGGGCCAATGAGTTTGACAATCTGGAATGGTCCAAGCCACACCCGTTGGAATTTTGGATGCTTGCCTTTCTCTTCATGGGCTTTATCCCATTTTAATACTAAGTCTCCAAGTTGAAAATCTTTTTTAGATACCGAGTTTGAATCAAAAGAGGCTTTAACTAATTGTTGATCACGCGCATGGGTAATTCTAGCCTTTTCTTGTTCCTCTTCAAGTTTAAGAATTTGTAATTGTCTAAATTGCATGGATGAGGAAGGAGTTTCTTCAATGAATTGAACTAAGGCTAGTGAAGGAATAGCTAGATTTGTTGGTAAGACCACTTCTTTCCCATAAAATAAATTAAAAGGAGAAGTGCCGATAGAGGTTTTCTGAGTTATTCAATCTGCCCAGAGAGCATACACTAAAGACTTATGCCAGTTCTTCTAGTTTTGATCAATCGTTCATTTAATAATTCTAATAAGGTTTTTTTTTGTTGATTCGTCTAACCCATTTTCTTGTGGATAATAGTTAGCAGAATATTTGAGTTTGAAACCGCTTTTGAGAGTGAATTCTTTCATGGAATTGCCTAAGAAATTGGATGCATTATCAAACATTAAGGAAGAAGGCAAGCCAAACCTGGTGATGATGAATTGATCTATAAATTCAATGATATTATTAGAGTTGGTTGTCTTGAGTGGAACTGCCTCTACCCATTTGGTAAAGTAGTCAGTAGCTGTAAGGATGTATTTATGCTATTTAGAAAAATGAGGAATGATCTCACCTGTTATGTCCAATCCCCATTGTTCAAATGGTTGATCAATGTTGACTGGATGTAATGGCAATGATGGTTTCTTCTATCTTCCGGCGGCAGTTTAACAAATCTTACATCTCCTAACGTAATTGTGTGCATCTTTAAATAGAGTTGGCCAATAGTAGCCAACACGTAGGATTTTGTGTGTTGTTGCATCTCCTGCATAGTGTCCACCCGTTGGTCCATCATGGAGTTCCTAAAATAATTTTTTTGCTTCAGATTTCTCGAGGCACCTAAGGAGAACATAATCATAATTCATTCTAAATAGTACATCATTGACAATTTGATATTGTTTAGCTTTTAGCCTCAGGGCTATTTTCTTTGTGTAATTTAAATGTGGAAGGGCATATCCATTTTTTAGGTAGAAAATGATATCAGCATATCTTGATTCAAAGTCGTTTAGGCTTACCTCATAAATTTGTACTTCACTATCTAGAGACCATGGCTCTGATATGCTCGATGCTCCTGCCAACATCCTGTAAAAACCTTGACCTTTTACGATGTTTGCTAGTTTAATTTCAGCGTCATAGTCTTGCAGGGATGTGACCCAATTTTCTCTCTTTTCACCCACATCCTTTTGTACTAGAATATTTCTTACTGCTGGAAATGGTACTGTTATTTTGGTGTGAGTCTTGAGAAGGAAAGGTCTGAAGTGTTTAATTGCTTTGAAAACAGCATAAGCATGTTTCTCAACATCAAAGTAATTTAATTCAGCTCCTTGTAAATTTGAACTAAAGAAAGCAATTGGGGTTTCGACTT
This sequence comes from Pinus taeda, assembly GCA_000404065.3. Taxonomy (NCBI): domain Eukaryota; kingdom Viridiplantae; phylum Streptophyta; class Pinopsida; order Pinales; family Pinaceae; genus Pinus; species Pinus taeda. The sequence goes on from APFE031747357.1 coordinate 47,760, forward strand.
TATCTTGATTTGCTTGTGTGAGTATGGTAGCATATGATTTCTTGGAGGCGAATGTATATAAGGTGAAAGGATTGGAAAAATTCGACATTGCTAGAGATGGGGCATTTATAATTGCTTGTTTTATCAAGCTAAATGCTTCATGTTCCGAATGAACCCACTTGAAGAGAGCACTTTTCTTTATCATGGCTTGGAGGGGTGACACAATCCTTGAGAAGTTAGGGAAAAATATCTTAACAAAATTTATTTGACCAAGGAAAGACTGCATTGCTTTTTTATTATGGGGTAAAGATATCTCAGAAATTTCCTTAATCCTATTTGGGTTGATATGGATTCCTGATTTGGACACTATGAATCCAAGAAGTTTTCCTTCACTCAACGCAAAAAAAAAAAAAAAAAAAAAAAAAAAAAAAAAAAAAAAAAAAATTGGGGTTAAGCGAAATTCCATATTTTTGACAATATTGAAAGATTTGTTTTAGGTTTCTTAGATGGTTACTACGTTTTTTACAATATACCGTTATGTCATCTAAGTAGATTACCACTGACCTGTTTACTAATCCCTTAAATGCTATGTCCATGGCTCTTTGAAATGTGGCACCAGCATTGATTAGCCCAAATGGTATCTTTTGAAAACCATAAGTGCTCGTTCTGAACGTAGTTTTCAATTGATCATCCAGGTGGACTAAGATTTGAATAAACCCTGAAAAGCCATCTAAAAAGTATGACCCTGCGACTGATTTTAATAACTGTTCCATGGGGGAAATGGAAAAATTATCCTTTTGGAAAGCTTTATTGAGGTTGCGAAAGTCTATACAAATCCGAATATCACCATTTTTCTTTCTGATTGGGACGAGATTGGAGACCCATCTGGAATGTCTAACAGGAAAAATAATCTTGGATGTTAGTAATTTATTTAACTTAGATTTAGCTTTCCAAATTGGGATGTATTTTTCTTAATTTCTGTTGAACAGGTTTTTCGTCGGAGATCATAGGAATTGTATGCTGGATAATTGAAGTGTCATAGGTTTTAAAATCATTGAAATTCCAAGAGAAGACACTCTTGTATTGTTTCAACAATCGAATAAAAGCTGATTTTTCTTCAGATGTCAGGCCAAGACCTAGGTTGATGTTTTGTGGTTTCATGTCAGTCCCCAGATTGATTAATTCATATCTCAAAGTTGAACTTTGGACTTTTGAATTGGTAGATCATTTAAATCTATCTTTTAAGTCATATAGGTCCTCTAACTTGACTAAGTATTTTGGTATAGCATTATTGTGGCTTTCTTGTTTTAGTTGATTGTCATGTTGGTCCTTGTCAATTATCTGATCATTGTAAGATCCTTCTGAAGTAAGAAAACTCACGATATCAAGGTCACTGTTGAAGACTCTCAGTTGGTAATGTTATCAGGAATAGAGGGTCTAAAAAATAATTCAATCGAGAATCTATCTCGGTTGTAGTCCTCTTATGGAATAAGCTTGGAAGCTACATTAGCAAGAAGATCAGTACTAGCATTTTGGAGTCTTGGAATAGATGAAATATTAAATGTTGTAAAGTGTGAGGTCAGATCTTGTACTAGAGATTGATAGTGTTTCAAATGCCCCGACAGATAGTGTATGGTATTTCTTACTTGTCTAATGACAATCTCAGAGTCTCCAAATACTTGAAGGATCGAGTTGATTTCTACTTATAGTAGCAACAGATAATGCTTCTTGATCTTCCTCATTTCAATGAATGAAGTCCCACATTCCTTGCAGTTCTACAATTTCTTCATCATCGGTTTGTTCCTCATTTGAAACTTCTTCCTCTTCCCCTTTTGATTCAGTGTTTGTTATAGAATTTGGAGGTTTAGGATTGGTTGGAGGATTTCTTTTATATGGTTTAAAAGGTTTCTTGGAAGAGGTGTCTGCTACTTGTTTCTTTATATCAACCATTTCATTGGACATGGCCTTCAAGACTTTTTGTAACCGTTCCAGGTCGAAAGGGTCCTTTGGTTGTTTCTTCGTAGAATCATCTCTAAGAGACACTTTTTTAGATTTCCTTTCATCTAAAGCATTTTTCTTTTCTACAGCTAAGATACGTTTCTCCACATTTATTGCCTCTTTCATGTTTTCTGCTAATGTTGGCTTGGTAGCTTTGTCTACAAAGATGACTGAATTTGAAGGTAAAGCATAAATATACCAATAATTTTGGACTTCATCGCTAGGCTTATATGTTGTTGGTATTTTTTTCAATAATTTATTGAAGCGAGAGTTGAAGTCTTTAATTGGTTCCTTTGGTTCAGCTTTTAAATTGGAGAGGTCATTTATTAAGGTTGTTGTGGACCTATCATCCCCAAATTTTGTTAAAAATTGTTCTTGAAATGTATCCTAGTTATTAATAGAGCCTAATGGTAATGAAAAATACCATGATCCTACTGCTCCTTGTAAAGTATAAGGAAATAATCTTACAGTTACGTCCTCTTCTGTTACTCCATTCAAATTAACAGATAGCATAAAATTACTTATGTGTTCTTCGACTAATAGGCCATTGTCAGGATTGAATTCGGGCAACCATTTCTCAAAATGAGATGGTAATTGAGATAAATGTGAAACCATTCTTATAGCCCCTAAATTGGCCCATGGCCTTGGTGGTGGATTTCCTGCCATCATCGGGATATGAGTAGAAGAAGGTGTGAAAGTAGTTGAAGGTGATTGGGTAGAGGAGGATGTTGCTCCTGTATCTATATGAACCACGATATGGAGTTGGGAGATGGATGAGTGTTCTTGTGATGATATGGATGGGACGATGGAATAAAATGATGATAGAATCTCACTATGATATTATGTGGGTGTTTTCCTAGCTTTCTTACGACTCGATAGAGAAAACTCAACTTGTGGGATTCCTAGTTTTTCTCTCTGTGTTGTAGTCAGTCATTCAGATGGGGTTCGATGAGGAGTAACACTGCCTTGGGATAACTCAAATTATTCTTGAGATATTGAAATCCCATTTAAATTATGGATTAAAGTTTGTAATTCAGGGGGCTTTGAAGAAGAATGATTTGGCTTGTTTGGGATTTCAGTAATGTTCTCTATATTTTTCTTTCAACTTCTAGTTCAAAAATAGGAGATTTGGAATACGAATGAGAAGTTGAGGGTGATTACAAGGGTGTTTTACTCTTAGAATGGTGTGATATCACAAATATCTAGCATAGTCTTAAGGAGTTTCGATTGGACGACTTTAGCTTTCAGTTATCCTGCAAATATGACATTGGTGAGTGTTGGAACCATTTTCTCGGTGGAAGTGATCAGGCACCTCAAGGTCATCCATTGGTTGTTCGGTTTCACTAGGTATTTCCAATACGCCTCCCAGTTCAACCTGGTTACTCGTCTGATTGCCTCTACCCTTTCCTCTGCTAACTATTTCCATACTGCTTGAAGCTGTTCTGTATTTGGTAGAAAGCCAAGGGTGGTTTCTACTACCAAATTAGCATTGTGTAAATTCTCATTCACACATTCAATGACATTATTTTCTACTATTGCCACATCCTCCATTACCTATTCTTCCTCTCTGAGCTGAGAATTCCATTTTGAAAATAAGATTTCTTTATGTGATTCATCTAATTTGGGCATATATGTTCTTTTCCCATCCTCGCATTTCTGCCAATTTAGGAAGTCTGAAACATTTTTAAGAATTGTATCATATTCAAGTTGCAATTCTACAATTTGATTTGTTACGTTATCACTCATTTCGCAGTGAGGATTCCACTCCAAAATATTTTGGCATGATAACTCTTTCTGGTGTAAAAGCTAGGAATTGAGACCAAGTGATTCTGTGAAAAATTATTCAATCTTGGGGTCATCTTTATGTAGTTTTGTTATGATTTGTAACTACACTTCTTTACCTACTAAATTGCTCTGATGTGTTATCTGTATTTCTTGAAACTCTTGCTGAAGTTTAGCCAACTGCATTTCTGCTTGTTGGTTGATACTGGCATGTAATAACTATTGTTCTAATAACAAAATTCTATCTTCTTTTTCTTTGAGTAGCCGTTGTACCTCTGCTGCCTTGTTAATGGTCGCTGAAGCATATGTGCTTATGACTTACGAGAGTCTAGTGAGGTTGGCCAATGGATCTATGGATGGGTCTTTCTAGAGAACATCTAAAGGTTCATCCTCAAGAGTGAGGATAGAATCGAACTTTTTTTCTTTCTCTGCCTTTTAACAATGGCTTTGTGTTGAGGGATATAGAATACATCTAGAGGAGGGATTTCCTTTATTCTCAATACAATCTTAGATGTGGGAGCAATGGGAATATGCTCTGTTTCCCGAGTGCTAACTGCTCTTTCTGTTACAATTCTTGTGGTCGTTTCTTGTTGGTTTGTTGGTGGCTCTATGTTTTTCCTTCCGTGTTGAGTCGCTTATTGAAATTGTCCCATTCTTCTTCTAAATAAATAACAAGCATCTTTGTTTGCTATGTAAGGGGAGTTGAAGTTTCGGCTTGTTTTACGAGTGAAGTCTGCTGATCTGACTTTGTTGTGGACTGGGTTGTGTCTTTCATCGATTCCTCACTCTTGTTGTGTTCATTCTCTAATGTTTTCTCAAATTGTTCGATAGACTTTTCTGTGGATTCATTTCCAGAACTTGTTTCGGATTTTTCCTTTGAGTCTCCATCTATGCTTGCACTGGGGGTAGGATTTCTCATTGACTCAATGAGTAGTAGGTCCAATGGGACCTTAGATAACCTCTTTTTCCTATAGTTATCAAATGCTTGGAGACCTTCTTGATCAAAAAGTATTTGTGCCATATGTTGTACTTCTTTGAAGGTGTTTTTCTACATGAAAACATCATCATAGGGGTCTTTTCCATGGGTGAATATTCTTATTTTGACCATTACGTTAAAATATTTGACAATACCAAAGGGATCATATTGTCTTCCCAGGAACTTGGGTAATTGCAAAGATAATACATTGTCAACCTCTTTGAAAGCATGTCCCAAATCATGCAACACAAATACTCCAGATGTTACAAGAAATTAGGGCCAAATGGCCTTCTTAGAATCCTTCAATATCTTACTCATCCCCCCCTTCGCTCCATGTCTGATACGCTATCTCCCTAGCCATTAGTTTGTCTAGGACATAAAAAGGTAGAACATGGGGTGAGGCAATACTGCTGAACACTCTGATATATGTGAATAATTATTCCCTGAACCATCTAGCTACAAGGAGAATATCTACTTCGGCTTCTTGGGAGAACCTAGGGGCATCTCGGTTGTAAATATTTTTGTGAATCAGAAGCATCACTTCGTGAAAAATATTGAAGAAGTGTGTTATGAAATTAGATTCCCACATGACTTTGTGATATATTTGAATAGGAAGTGGATTTTGAGCAATCCACTTCCATCCCATAAGAGGAAACTTGGAACCAAAACAAATAACATCCAAAACATAGGCACTCATGAAAAATGGAGGGTAAACCCTCAAAACAATACTCCTTTTTCTTCTGTACTCTAAAATCATCGTAGCTAAGTTATCAGATAGGATTTGAGCCAAATTCATTATTGTAGTGTTGATGGCTACATCTATTAGGGGTAATCATTCTGATGAGAATTTGGTGCTGTCTGGTTTACCAAACAATCTACATAACATAGCAGTAGCAAAACAGAAAGGGGAACTGAGAGAACTGGTGGTGTACATACCGTTCGTATCTTTCTTGAGTCTTTCTTCATTGTTTGACCAATTATTCATGCATTCTATTGAGTTTTCATTTTCCTTGGTGAACTTCTCAACAAACTTCCTGTTGTAGATGTCTTGCGGCTCTGGTAGATGGCACATGAGTCTTAGGTTGTCTAAAGTAAACAACCCTATGAATTCTTGGCTTTCCATCTTGAATTCTCTATCTAATATGTCTGCATCGTCAATGATCCACTTAGCCATGTCAGTATAAGGAAGTATCTTTGGTCTTGCAGCAATGTGGTGCAAGAATAAACTTGCAAGTTTAGTCAGAGTAGCATCAGAAGAAACGTGCCCATCCATTGTAACTATTGTTTCTAAAATTCTGAGTTGTTCTTCCTCTAATAGCTGATACATAGTCTTCCATGTAGACATCCCTACATATCGATTACAGGTAGTATCTGTGAATAGGGGGATCATCTCTAATTTCTCAGAAGAGGGTGCCTTTCCTTTCTTCACCATTTATTCAAATGTCATGCTCTATGTGGTCTTCCTGAAAGTTGCAAGAGGAGAGAAGAATAGGATAAAAATGATAGTGAATGCAGAAATTAATCAATAAAAGGATGAAATAAAGGTGATGGAGGATCTTAATTCCAAATCACGTTAGAAGATATCAACTTGCGTTAAATGGCCTTTCATACCTGATTGTAATCATTCTTTTAATAAATTTCCACTAATGAACCGTTATCCTTAACTTAATGTCCACTACTTCACATCAAAAGTTCGGAAGCACTCTCCTAAAACCATGAGTTTTTTGAGTTGCGATAAAATTGATTTTGCGATTTGCAACGCAATATCGCAGACCACTATATCACAAAAACTTGTTTACGTTAAGATTTACCGATGTGTGAGTTGATGCGATATGTGAGATGCTATCGCATTTCGCAATATTTACTTATGCTTTATTCAGTAGCACTGCAGGATTGAAAATGCGATGTGAGACAGTTATAGGAGTTTTATGATTTTGCATTTCGCAGATCGCGATTTCATGGGGTAACTTTTATAAGGAAGGTCCATCATAATTGTTTTTCAATGTGAGAATATATCCTTTAAAATAGGGTCTTTTCAAGGATTATTTTTATATTTTCGACTTTCCAAGTACAAATTTACTTTTAGGTTATTTTACCATGTGGCACTTATTTATTAAACTCATTGTTTGTGAAGTTTTATGCGCTAAAGTATGAAAAGGTAAATTTTCCATGATTTTGCAAGTTTCGTTTTGACATCTTATTTTATTCTAAAAATAAAAAGGCATGACTAGATGCTAGGATATAATTTTTTGGAAGGGTCCCCATTTATTAATGTTATTACTAATACTAGTAAATAGGGGGGTTGTTGATAAGCACAACAGTCCAAAGAAGGACGGAACTTGGCACATGTGTGTGGATTTATGTGCACTGAATAAAATCATGGTAAAGAATAGTTATCCACTCCTAAGAATTAATGATTTGCTTGATCAGTTGAGGTATGTATAGTATTTCACTAAGATAGATTTATGAAGTGGTTATCATCAAGTTAGTATAGCTTAAGAAGACATTTGGAAAACCACATTTAAAATTAAACAAGGATTGTTTGAGTGGCTTGTTATGCCTTTCGGTCTTACAAATGATCCAACTACTTTCATGAGGGTAATGAATGATGTATTGAGACCATTTATAGATTATTTTGTCGTTGTCTACTTAGATGATATCCTCATATTTAGCAAGTCAAGAGATGAACATGTCATGTATGTAAGCAAAGTACTTGATGTCTTGAGAAAAGAACAATTGTTTTTAAAGATGTTGAAGTGGGAATTTGGAAAGACTTCTTTAGTGTATTTGGGATACATTGTTGGAGGAGGTGAGTTGAAGATAGACCCCTTTAAGGTTGAGGTCATTCTGAATTGGCCCAAGCCCAATACAATTACAGAGATCAGAAACTTTTTAGGGGAAACACACTATTGGAGAAATTTTATTGCTAATTTTTCTTCCATTGCAACTCCATTACATGCATTGACAAGTGTCAAGAAATTATTCCATTGGGGAGATGTATAACAGAAAATATTTGATGCTTTGAAGAAAAATATAAGTTCAACACCGGTATTAGCACTTCTGGATCTTAGACTGTCATTCAAGATTCAAACGGATGCAAGTGATTATGCCATGGGAGCAGTTCTATTGTAGCATGGTAAGCCCATTTCATTTAATTCTGAAATATTTAATGGAGCTATAACTAACTATCCCACATATGACAAACAACTTTATGTATTGGTACAAAGTGTTAAGAAATGGAAGCACTATTTGATGGGGAAGGAGACCATCATCTATACCGACCATCAACCATTATAGTACTTACAGTCACAGTCAAATTTGCAGCAATCACAACATTTCAGGTGGATGGGTTTTCTACAACAATTTCATTTGGTTATTAGGTATAAAAAGGGAATCTACAATAAGGTAGTTGATATGCTTTCAAGGCCTATTGTAAATTCATCTGTTATACACAAGCATAATTATGTTTTGCATGAAAGTTACATAGAACAATATATAAATGATAGTGAATTTCAAGAAGTATATGCAAGCTTGAGTCAAGGAAGCCAAATTGAAGAGTTGGAATATCATGCACATAACAATTTGTTGTATCACTTGGGAAAGTTGTGTATTCCAAAGGGAGAAAGAAATAGTATCATAAGGGAGGTGCACTCTTCATTGATTGTTGGACACTTTGGTGTAGGCAAGACAGTAGCAAATCTTCAAAGGCATTGTTATTGGCCATGCATGTTGGATAATGTTTCTCATTTCATAAGAGGATGTTCTTTATGTGCTAAAAGTAAGCCTAGCAATAGGAAACTTGGTTTATACACTCCACTTCCAATACCTTCACATCCATGAGAGAGTATCTTAATGGATTTTGTAGGAGGTCTTCCTTTCTCAAGGAAAGGTCATGATTACTTGTATGAAATTGTAGACAGGATCAGCAAGATGTGCATACTAAAACCATGTAAAAAGAAAATTACAGCTAAACAAACAAATCATCTTTTCTTCCAAAACATTTGGGTTCATTTTGGTCTTCCTACTTCTATTGTAAGTGATTGATATTCTCGATTTGTTGGGAATTTTTGGTCAAATTTGTGGGACATGATGGACACAAAGTCGAAGAAGAGTACAATCATTGATCCACAAATAGATGGGCAAACCAAGGTGGTCAATAGAATAGTTACTAACCTACTTATAGGATATTGCAGCGAACATCCCAAATTGTGGGATGAACAGTTGCATTACATACAACATGCATACAACAGGGCAAAGCATTCTTCCACAAACACATCGTCATTTTAGGCATGTTATGGGTACTTGCCAAGATCACCATTGTAATTCATCTTTGAGAAAGTTGTTTCCATAAATGATCATAGTGACATCAATAAGGCAAGGACGTTCATAGAGAAAATTCAATTGATACATGATACAGTGCAAAAACAACTTGAGAAAAGTCAAAGAAGCTACAAAGCAAGGCATGACAAACACCAGGTTGATCACAAATTTTATGTTGGCGACGAAGTTTGGTTATATATTAGGAAAGAGATACTTCAAGAGGAGGGTAAAAATTTTAATCCAATCCATTATGGTCCTTTTAAAATTTTGGAAAATATTGGTAACAATGCATTTAAACTTGACTTGCCTCCTTATATGCAAATATACGATGTTGTTAATGTTGAGAATTTGAGATTGTTTGAGCCTCCTTTGATTGATGATCAAGGAGAGCATGTTCAACTGCCATCAATAGATGATTTCTCACCAGAGTATCTAGATGACCTTCAGTAAGATCTCATACTTCACAAAAGAACCAAGACTTCAAAGAGAGGGGATGTCGAATACCTTAGAGTGGGCTCAAGGGACAAAAGCCTTCCCAAGCCAAATGGTTGCAAACTGAGAAGGTGAGGGAGTTGGACCCTCACCTAGTGAAAAATTGATAGTATATTTTGGGGTCCAAAAGGCTTCTAGTGGGGAGTAATGATCAGGTGCTCAATATTTAGCTCAAAAATAAAAGTTCTTAGAATGGCTCAAAACCTGAATGACCATGTCCATCTTGAAAAAAGGTTCCTAACGCAACTCATTTCGTCAAAAACCAAGTTCGTATGTGAACGTTATTGTGTTCTAATCGCTTTGCTAAATAGGTGAAATTTGAAAAAAAATGCTGATTCACTGCATAGTCAGCAGTCCATACTGCTGAGATGGCAGCTAACTAGGCATGGTAACCATAGGTCAATGGTGAATTAGGGATGGACAAGTGGCATTATCTGGCTGGGTTATATAGGTGATTTGTTGGTGCGTTCTTATTGGTGGCTTTCTAGACCAATGGAAGAATACCATGTGGCAAACCCAAAGGCCGCCACATGGCACCTCCCAAAGGTTGGGTTGGTGGTCGACGCATTGGAGAAAAAATTATTGGCAGAAGTTGAGGTCGAACCCACGACCTACTGCACACAAACCTCACACCTTAACTATCTCCTCTACACCATGTCTCTTAACCAATACATTCACGGTGCCTATGTAAGTTTTAACGATATGGAGTTGGGCAGTTAAGGGAGGGCCAGTCCACAAGCCATCCCTCCCCCAATGTGAACATAATATAGAAAAACTACAACATTGTTAACCAGACGGCTATCCAACTAGTGCTCTGACGGTTCCCATGAGAACGTTATCACCATAACGCCTAAGAGTCAGTGTTCTGATGGTTCCAGCCAATGGTTAACGCGATGGTTATCGCATGTGAACAATACCATAACTCTGATTTTCAAGCTAACAGTCTCCTCCAGAAATGCACGGTATCCACCACATGTGACCACATTCAAAACTTCGATAGTTGTGGTTAAGTTAACACCACAATGTTCACAATAATCACAGCTTATGTTAGTGCTAAACTAGGATTAACAAATAATCAAGTGCAGTTAACCCTCAGATTAAATTGGCAATGAATTTGGTGGTGCCCCCAAATTCAGGCCTACCACCAAATTTAGTAGCATTAACTGGAGATATTCCATAATTAAAGGAGAAAATGTAGGAAAATACTAACTAAGCTCTAGAGAAGTCAATTTTCAACCAAATTGAGCTCAGAAAGAGGTGTTAGCTAATTTGGACATTCTAAACACATTGGTGCAGGTATCATGAGCCATAGAGCTTTGTAAAACAACATGTTTACACATTGAGCTAATATAGAGGTTCAAGCCATGGAAGCTAGACCAAGGAGATGTAGCCCAGGACCTTCATCAAAACACTGTGTTAATGTGTCTCTTTGATGGTTTTATATACTGTGAATGTTTTTTGTTTAGTATTTGTTCTAAAGCTATTTTTCTCATGAATTCCTTTTTAAACTTAAGGAAATTTACCTGATTGTATGCACAAACAACTAATGAAACCTCAACACAAGAAGCAATAAGCAAGCACATATTTATAAATATGTAATTTTTATTAGCAAAGCAAAACTAATCATATAAAAATAGATCAGTGAAGCCATCTACACCAAGTGGGGAAATGATCCAGATTTATTCAGGAATGAAATGAAATACAAATTTAAACAAAAGCAAAGAGCCACAATGAAAAATGAACTTTAATTCATTAATAAAAAAATATTGAAAATTATTTACATGTAGAATAAATTAAATAAACTAGCTCGGGTGATGGTAGCTTATCTTTGAGAAGAGATGTGGCAACGACATGCCTCTGAAATATGTTATAATGAGGCTCACAAACCCTTTTATTATTGAGAAACAAGGGCAAACCCCAAACATCTAAAAACCTAACCCTAGGAGATGAAGCGCCAAAAGTTTGTGAACCCCGTTGGGGTTAGTTGGTAAACTAAATTCCCACAATCGTAATTTTGGCATACGATCTTTATTTGATGTGTACGATACCTCGTTACAATTTTCTATCCAAGGACTACAAATTTCAACTGCAAATATCTTTAGCAAGCCATTGGTTTTCCCATTTTCCAAAAAACGTTATTTAGGGTGTTAAAATGGCTTCAGAAGTTCATGACCCGAAAATATTCCAAAATAGTAAATTGTGATACAATTAAGGAAATTAAAAGAAACAGTGTTGGGGGTCCAAGTGGAATAGGAAGGTGGCCAATAATATCCACCTGGATCAGTCCTCCCCCCTTAGGAATAAATGGTCCCCATTGCGTTGGGTGCCTCCATGAGATGGGGAAAGTCTTGTTGAACTTGAACCCTAGTGAGCCCCTTGAACTGGTGCAAGGGCTGGCCATCTTTTACAACTCAATATAGTTGGATCCTCTATTTTCAAGTGTTCTTGATCTATGTGTCCATGATTCAATCAATTTAGGCATGTTCAATGCAATATAGGTTGAGCTTTGTTGGTGTCAACTGCTCAATAATGTTTGATGTGTTGAGCAATGGTGGAAAGTATGGTCGAAGGTGGTCGACATTGAATATGGGGTGAAAGCAAAGGAATGGGTGGATACTGAGATTGGACTAATTGTCTCCCACAACCTTGGTGATAGTGTAAGGCTTGTATAAGAGTGGTCAAAGCTTAGGATGGGCTCCAACGACACACTCTTTTTGCATATGTACTTTGTTGCCCACATGAAACTTATGGGGCACTCGATGTTGATCGTTCTATTGTTTTTATTTGGCATTGAATTCCTCCAAGATATCATGAACTTACTGGTGGATGTGTTGATTTCACTCAATAAACTTGGTGGCTTTATCAACTTCATACTGAACATGGGAAAATTATTTCTTATGTAGTTGCAAAAAGCAGTGCAACATCAAGGGCACATAATGGCTGATATCCCAGGCCCACTTCAAAGGGGTTGTGGCCAGTCAAGATATGGAGAGATTTGTTATAGTTTTGTTGCACATAGGGAAGACTCTCATCCCATGTCTACACATGACTAGAGTTTTACATGCATAGTATGTGCACAATCATCCAGTTGACGACCTTTTTCTAGCCATCAGTCTAGGGGTGGAATGTAGTCAACTTGGTGATCTTGGTATCCAACATTGATCTAAGGCTAGAAAAAAAATTGCTTAGTAACCTTCTATCCCTATTTGATATAATGGTTTTGCAGGATCCCAAATTGTACCCACACTCGTTCAAAGAAGAATCTGGCAATGGAATCCACTGTGATACTCTTCTTACAGGAATTCAATATGGCTATCTTAAAAAATCTATCGATGACCACAAATACACATTCATTTCCATTCTTGGTAGAAGGAAGGCCATACAAATATTCCATGGATATGGATTCCTAGAGCCAGCTAGGAGTAACCAAAGGAGTATACAAGCCTTGCTTCTTAATTATTTTCTTGGTGATGTCATAGTCAATGTAGGATCTCATGTATTTTCCAACATTCTATTGGATATTTGGCCAATAAAAATACATCTATAGCACACCCATTTTTTCCCCATGCCAAAGTGTCTTGTGACCCAAATGTAGTGCACCTCAAAAATCATCTTGGTACACTTGCTTGAAGGAACACAAAGGTGTCCCAGGTAGTATAATAATGCATCCTGGAGGTGGAAGTTTAGAAATTGCTTGCATCCACTAGCATCTAGTATGTGGTGGTGAACTATGGATTTTTTTTGTATAATTGCAGCCATACAAAGGTCTTGTGGGAACAAGAGTTGAGAATAGTAGTTAGTGCTACAACCGAGGGCCAAATGAGGTAATATGCAACATGATTGGTGCTTCCCTTCTTGTATTTAATATTAAAATGGAATTATTGTAGATACGTGGACCACTTCTGATGGTGATAGTTCTGCAAATTCCATTGGGTCTGTATAAACTATAGGGATCAGTGATCTATGTGGATAATCATCTCATTCCCCAGAATGTAATGTTTCCATTGCTAACAAGCCTGTATAATGGAATACATCTCCTTATTGTAGGCGGGGTATTTCCAAATTGCATCAAAACGTGTATCACTGTGATAGGCCACTGAGTGCCCTTGATGGGTGAGAACTGCACCAATAGCATAGTCAGAGGTCCATGTCTCAACTTCAAAGGGTTGTTGCAATTTTGGTAACGTGAGTACTACTGCAGAGACAATGCTCTAGCTCAACAAATGCCTTCTATTGTTGATACTCGATCTAGAAAAAAAAATCTTTTGGTCCACCCTTGATAACTTAACTCAAAGACCAAGTGATATGAGAGAATCCCAATATGCAGCTCTGATAAAAATTGGCAAGGCCCAAAAAGTTGCAATGCCTTGTTAGAGTAGTCGAGGCTGGCCAATCTTGAATGACTTGGATCTTAGACTAATCCACATGTACGTTGTTATTATGTTTTCTTATCGAAGATGTACGAAAATAAACCACTTTAGGCTGTGGATGAAAAACAACTCTAAAAATATAAATGGTTGTTAAATAATGTAGATCTATAGCAAATGATAGAAACAAAACATGCCAAAGCCCTGATCTATACAACAAACATAGTTAAAAAACAAAATGGAATAGTAAAATAAGCGTAAATAACTTCAATAATCCAATGGAAACCAAATATGTAAAGAATATATTTTAATAAACAACACCTATGAAGGGAACAAATAATGTTACCAGTCCCCCTCTATGGGATGGGTTATTGGCTATCCTCAATGTCTTCAACTTTTGTAGATTCTCTCTCCTCTATAATGTGTAAGACCCAGCAAACAAAATTTTTGAGCTCAATGAGAACTCAAATGAAAAAGAATATGGTGTGCGACAATGATAATAATCGGAGCTACAACAGTGAGTGCAACAATGAAAATTGTCAAAAGTGAAGAATGAATGGAAAACCCTTTTATTTATAACAAAATATTAGGTTATTCTCGAATAATGAGCAATAATAAAATATTATTAACCCCATTCTAGAATTAACCATTTGGAATATTTTATTATATTTGGTTTAGAGGGAAAAGGCATTTAAACTTTTATTTAGAAATAATAAATAAATAAATAAATTATTTATTTATCATCTCAAGAAATATGGTTAAGGAATAATAAACAAACAATTATTTATTTAATTATTCCTAACGGATTTAGTCAAACTTGACCAGGAATAATAACTAATTAGTGATTAATTAATTATTCCTAGAGAAAAATAAGATAATTAATTATTTATCTATTATTTCTCATAATTGGGTCAAATATGACAAGGAATATTAATTAAACAATGGTTTAATTAATTAGTCCTAGAAGATAATTAAATAAATAGTGATTTATTTAATTATTCTTCATGGGTTTAATTGTAAATGACTTAACAAATGTGGTTTATTAAGTAATTTTTTGCAATGAAAGCAATTTTACTATGGTAAAATTGGCCCTACATGGTGCACTTCGATCCATCTAGTAAATTATGGATAGATGATCAATTTTTTGTGATAACTAATTGTCCCCAATGTACGAGTGTTAGGAGAAAAATGTATGACTAAAGTACGTTGCAAGGACACAATCAATAGACAATGAAGTGGAGAGAGAGAGAGAGAGAGAGAGAGAGAAAAAGAAAGAGAGACCAATGGAGCTGAAGTGAAAGAGGATAGAGACAAAGGGGGCAAGACCAATGCAAGTCTCCTTTTATGTTGTGGTACTGGATCTTAGTGAGGCAGGGGAGGCATACCTATACTGGGCGAGATAACTTAGTACAAAAATAATGATGCGCCCAAAAACATGAAACTGGGAAATAAAATACATGATGAATGGTACATGACATGCTGGCATAAATGAGCTAGAAAATAATACAATATGTCCCATATACATAATGCACCTGGAAAAAACATAAGCCAGGACTTAATACAATGACATCTAAGTACATCATATATAATGGCCCTTCCCTAAAGGAATAGTTCCTGGTGGGAACAAAGGAGAGGCACCCACAAAAGGAGGAGGTCTTGGGGGGGTGGATCTAGATGGCTTGGCTAAGATGGTAATAAAAGGGTACTAAGGATCTAGCTATTGCTTAGATGTACGATACTACTTGTGAGCAGTGTGTGACGCTTGTAACATGCAAAGACTCAAAGAGATAGGCTCAGAGAAGGGAGGGGGAGGACTGGGGAAAGCACCTAACAATGAGGAATATTTGTAGACTCTAGGTGAAAGACTGGTGAGACGGGTAGAAGACTACTTTTCAGACAACAACAAGATAATGGACTCAGGAGAGGTCAAGGATGATGACTCATAGTATGCCAACTGATCGATAGTGACGATATTCCCTTCATGGAGGAAACACATCTTTCAGAAAACTGCCGACGCGACAATTGACATGACACAAGTGTAACTACCACCCAATATCATGTTGTAATCTAGAGGGGCGTCAATAACCTCAATGACTACATGAATAGTCTTTCCCACAAGAGTTACTAGACAATTGTGATACATGTAGAGAAGCTGGGAGGAGTGACCATGCCAAGCACACAAAGTGATGGTGGATGGAGACAGTTTAGGTAACTTGAGTTTATTCCAAACGGTAGTGGACATCACGTAGGTGGATGCACCTTCATTCATAATGTATCAGGAGATGATGGGATTACAAACTCAAACTAGTATTTGGAAAGCAATGGATGGAGGTAATGGAGGATGTTTTGACGTATCAACAAGAAAGACGTTCAAACGATCATCTCAAGGATCTACTGCACCCAAAGTAGTTCGTAGGGATTTCTTTTGAGATGGGCATGACTAGGGGACTTCCAAGATCGACATGGTAGCAACGTATTGTGCCAAGTCATCTACTATACTATATGTATGGGTAACTAGGTTAGAAGCCATGTTACAGCGTAATGGTCCCTTGGGGATCTCCGGAATTGACTCAAAGTTAGGCTGAGGGATCTAGAATAGACCATTTGGTGTTGTAAGAAGCTCAGTAAATGCTTTGGTTTTGGACTCAATTGATGATGAAGTCGATGGTTTGTCATATTGACGCGACCCAGTTTACAAGTTGATATCAGAGGTATTGAGCTCACTGGAATTCATAATGAGGATCTGGTAGTCACGAGGACTAGAAGGTTGGGTAAGGTGGACTTCTTGACCTTGCTGAGCTTGAGCAGCCACAAATCCTTACTTAGGGAAAATATTTATGAGCACAGTCAGTTGAGATGGCACAAGATTCTGAGGTGATGATACATGGGTGATTGACCTCTAGAAGTTGCTTAGGCTTCCCATATTTGGTGCATCTGCTATAAGAGGGGACAATCATGAGTATAATGGCCATGTACACCACAACATGCATAAGGCTTGTTCGCACAAATAGCCTTGTTTTTCTTTGGTTTTTCACCCTATTGCTAGTTGTTGCTGTTAGGTTGGTTCCCCTAGGGTTCATTAGGTTGATTACCTTAGTTACCCTTGTTACCTTTCCCCTTATTCTTTTTCTTCAAATTTTTCAAATTGGTCGCACTCTAATTTGAAAAAAATTGACCCTAAGGGGGTGGTGGGTGCTAGGGCTAAGGATGCATGGGAGGCTATGGCACTAATGCCTGAGGGGTTGGAGTACTCAGAGGTGCATAGGTGTAAGATGGTGAAGGGGCAACAATCTCGAAGGTTGAGCACTAGCTAGCCCTAACATCTATTGATGTGGTTGGGTGAATGCATAAGAGGTGCTTTGTCCTCAATACACGTTGTTGGCAGGAGGGGCATAAGTATTGGAGGAACTGGTGCCCCCATGCAGATAGCCATAACTCTGCTAAGTATATGGTGAAGGATGTGAAATAGATCCAATGATACCATCGAAGGCGAGAGATGACCTCAGTGTATTGGAACCACCAGGATAGGGTAGGTCTAGTATCATGGCATAGACATAACCAAATTGAGCATAAATCAAGTCATATCTCATATCAGTCTGGAGTGCCTCTTCCTCTATCTGAGGAAAGTGAGACGTGGCATCTTTGGCAATAGGCACTAAAAGATTCCTAAGAAATCAATCAAGGTAGACACAGTCTTTGAAGGGTGGAGCACAACACATGCTCCTCCTTCTATGCCATTCCTGAACATGATCAAAAAGATGGGTAGCAGAGGACTAACAGAATGTGGTTAAAATCTCTGTACTAGTATCATATCGAAAAGGTAACTGAAAATATGAAAGTAATTCTCTAGCAAGCATAACAAAAGTGGAATGAGAGGTGACGAGTTGGTTGACATACCAGCTTGCAACATCTCTAGTGAGCATGCGTTGGAACAACCAAAGATGAATGGAATCATCGGTGATGGAATTGGATGAACACCACATATGGAAGGAGAGGACGTGATTGGTAGGGTCCTCACTAGAATTACCTCAAACTTAGGAATGTCGGAGGGAAGCTTAGTCTGCATAGATGTCTAACTAGCATCATAGTGTACAGGGTCATTAATCAGCTGGCTAAAATCTGAGAGGATTAACCCATCCATGAAAGGTAGCACAGGAGCTACCAGAATGGTTCGCAAGATGGTTACACTAGATGTGACTATCAGGGTAAAACTGGAGCCAACACCAAGTTGTTTCCCTGCACTTGCAGTGGGTCCTGACATGATTAGAGTATGTGGTGAAGGAGGCTCAGAATCATATGAGGAATTAAATGAACCAAAAGAGGAGTTGGTATGGGGACTCAAGGGACTATGAACTCAAACCCTATGGGTGGGCGTAATATGCCCAAGCGGAAACTCGGATTGTAGGCCTAAGAGTCTCCATGAAAAATTCCTTGGTGGCACAATGGTTGTAAGACACAAGTGACATGGAAATGGTGAAGGGAGATAAACAAAATGTCTTTGTCTTTGTGTGGGAAGATAAATTAATTAAGTTAAGTCTTGGCTTGGCAATGTAAACCAAATGCCCTTCACTTAAGGTTTGCTTGTGTGTGAAAGTTTGTTTATTAATTAAGCCCATATTGTGTTTGAAAAAAGAAAACGATTTCTAAAATTAATTGAAATTAAAAACAGAAAATGAACAACAAATCAACTATCTAAACCCCACCCAAACTGGGTTTGCAAATGTTGTGCTAGTTGGTGGTGAAATCAATTGAAATAAACACTAAAAAGACCAAGAGATCAAAATGCCAATGTGACTCGGATTAAATTACACTATGCCACTGTAAAGTGGCACAACAACGACAAAAAACCAATATGGAAAATCACTGCAAAAGATAGGGCGGTGGGTGTGAAACCTAGGGAAAAGAGTGGTACCCTAAGGAAAATGACCAAACAAGGTTCAAGAGGGAACTTTGAATGGAAACAACCTATCTCTGAAGATCTGAAAAATGAAGGTATAGATCTAGAAAATATGGTTGAAGTCTCTGCGAAAACGCATACTTATTACTCAGTTGAACTCCTCCTATAAAGGTGGAATCATACTAGAATCCCTAAGGGGCTAAATTCCACTTCAACAAGTGAAACAAAGTAGATCAAGGCCTAAGTGGGCTAAGATAGTGGTCAACCAACCCAGTAGACAACTCTTAGTAAAGCCCAGAAAAAGAACAGAAAAAATCCCAAAAACCCTAAAATCGCAGGTATTGATATATTTAGGGGGGTATCACACATTTTGGGCCAGAAAGTGTGCTCTGGACTGGGGCAGCAAAGTGTGATTTCTGCTCGTTAGTTCTCATGTGACAAGTCTCGGAAAAAATTGTCGTCTTTGTCGAGGTTGGTTCATGTGACTTGCGGAAATAACTAGAAAACTTGTTGAAGTTAGAAATTTGATTGATCTAGGGTTAGAATGATAGTAAACAACATTAAGAGACTGAAAAAGAAAAACCCTAAGTTGAAAACTGAAGGTTACCCAAGTTTCTGAATCATAATTAAAAATGCAGTGGAGTCACCAATCTATTATTGTGTTTTCTTCTTGAAGATGTACGAAAATAAACCACTCTAGGTTATGGATGACAAACAACCCTAATAATATAAATGATTGTTAAATAGCGTAGATCTGCAGCAAAGGATAGAAACAAAACTTGCCAAAGCCCTGATCTATGCAACAAACATAGTTAAACAACAAAATAGAATAGCAAAATAAGTGTAAATAACTCCAATAATCCAATGGAAACCAAATATGTAAAGAATATATTTTATTAAACAACACTTATGAAGGGAATAAATAATTTTACCATTCACCCTCTATGGGATGGGTTCTTGACTATCCTCAATGTCTTCAGCTTTTGTAGAGTCTCTCTCCTCTATATTTACCTTCCTTTTTCAGATCTTCATAGTTATGTTGTTTCCATCCAAAGTTCCCTCTTGAACCTTGTTTGGTCATTCGCCTTAGGGTGCCACTATTTTCCCTAGGTTTCACACCCACCGCCCTATCTTTTGCAGCGATTTTCCTCACTAATTTTTTGTTGTTGCTGCACCACTTTCCAGTAGCATAGTGTCATTTGATCCCAGTCATATCGACGCTTATATATCTTGCCCTTTTTACTGTGTTTTCAGTTGATTTCGCCACCAACCAGCATAGTGTTTGAAACCACAGTTTTGGTGAGGTTTAGATATTTGATTTTTTTTCATTTTTTGTTTTTAATTTTAGTTTATTTAAGCAATATTTTTCTTTTTTCAAACATGATCTAGGCTTAATTAATAAAAAAACTTGCAAACACAAGCACACCTTAAGTGAATGGCATTTGGTTTATACCGCCAAGCCAATATTTAACTTAATTAATTTATCTCCCCACAAAGAGACAAAGACATTTTGTTTATCTCCCTTCACCATTTTTGTGTCACTTGTATCTTACAACCATTACACCACCAAGGCATTTGTCGCAGAGAAAATTAGGCCTTCATCCCTGGTTTCCATTTGGGCATATTACTCCCCCCCACAGGGTTCAAGTTCATAGTCCCCTGAGCTCCCATACTGACTCCTCTTCTGGATGATACGATTCCTCATCCGATTCAGAGCCTCCTTCACCACATATCATCAACATGTCAGGACCCACTATAGGTGTAGGAAACCAACCTGGTGTTGGCTCTGGCTCTACCCCAATAGTCACATCTAGTGGAGCCATCTCAGGAACCATTCCAGCAACTCCTATGCTACCTTTCATGGTTGGGTTAAGCCTCCCAGATTTTAGCTAGTTGATTAATGACCCTATACACCACGATGCTAGTTTGCCACCTATGTCGACTAAGCTTCCCTCTGACATTCCCAAGCTTGAGGGTAATTCTAGAGAGGACCCTACCAAACATGTTTGATCCTTCCATATGTGGTGTTCATCCAATTCTATCACCGATGATTCTATTCGTCTTCGGTTGTTCCAATGCACACTCACTGGAGATGCTGTGAAGTGGTATGTTGACTAGCCCTCCACCTCTCATTCCACTTTTGCAATGATTTCTAAAGCGTTCCTTTCATATTTTCAATTACCTCTCTAATACGACACTGATACGGAGCTCTTGACCACATTCCATTAGTCCTCTTCCACCCATATTTCTGATCATTTTCATGAATGGCGTAGAAGGAGGAGCATGTGTTGTGCTCCACCCTTCAAGGACCGTGTCTACCTCAATTTGTTTCTTATGACTCTTTTAGAACCTATTACCAAATATGCCATGTCTCACTTTCCTCAGACCAAGGAAGAGGCTCTCCAGACCTCTATGAGATATGAATTGATTTATGCTCACTTCAGTTATGTCTATACCATGATACTAGACCTCCTCTTTCCTGAAGGTTCCAATGCACCGGGGGCATCTCACGCCACTAACGGTATCACTAGGGCTATTTGAAATCCTTCACCATATACTCGACAGAGTTATGGCTACCTATAGGGGGGCACCTGTTCCTCCAACACTTGTGTCCCTATTGCCAACAATGTGTATTCAAGAGAAAGAACCTCTTATGGATTCACCCAACCACATGAGCAGATGTTAGGGCCAGCTAGTGCTCAACCTGTCTACCAGACTGTTGCCCCTTCACCATCGAGCACTCCAGCCCCTCAAGAATTAGTGCCACATCCTCCCATGCATCCTCATCCCCAACAACCACTGCCCCCTCAGGTTAAAGTGTTTGCACAACAGAGTGCGTCCACAGTGGAGTCACCAATTTTTTATTGTGTTTTCTTCTCGAAGGTGTACGAAAAGAAACCACTTTAGGGTATGGATGCAAAACAACCCTAACAATATAAATGGTTATTAAATAATGTAGATCTATAGCAAATGATAGAAACAAAACCTGCCAAAGCCCTGATCTATGCAACAGACATAGTTAAACAACAAAATGGAATAGTAAAATAACAATAAATAACTCAAATAATCCAATGGAAATCAGATATGTGAAGAATATATTTTATTAAACAACACTTATGAAGGGAACAAATAATGTTACATGTGCCCCTCTCTGGGATGGGTTCTTGGCTATCCTCAATGTCTTTAGCTTTTGTAGAGTCTCTCTCCTTTATAATGTGTAAAACCCAGCAAACGAAATGTTTGAGCCCATTGAGAACTCAAATGAAAAAGAAGATGTTGTGCAACAATGATAATAATCAGAGCTACAACAATGACTGCAACAATGAAAATGATTGAAAGTGAAGAATGAATGGAAAACCCTTGTATTTATAACAAAATATTAGGTTATTCTTGAATAATGAGCAATAATAAAATATTATTAACCCTATTCTAGAATTAACCATTTGGAATATTTTATTATATTTGGTTTGGAGGGAAAAAGTATTTAAATTTTTATTTAGAAATAATAAATAAATAATTTATTTATTTATCATCTCAAGAAATATAGTTAAGGAATAATAAACAAATAATGATTTATTTAATTATTCCTCAAGGATTTAGTCAAACTTGAAAAAGAATAATAGCTAATTAGTGATTAATTAGTTATTCCTAGAGAAAAATAAGATAACTAATGATTTATCTATTTACTTCTCATAATTGGGTCAAATGTGATAAGGAATATTAATTATACAATGGTTTAATTAATTAATCCTAGAAGATAATTAAATAAATAGTGATTTATTTAATTATTCTTCATGGTTTTATTATAAATGACTTAACAAATGTGGTTTATTAAGTAATTTCTCACAATGAAAGCAATTTACTATGGTAAAATTGGCCCTACATGGTGTACTTTGATCCATCTAGTAAATTATGGCTAGATGATCAATTTTTTGTGATAACACATGCCTTGCTCATCAATGATGTTACCTAGATATTGGACCTCACTCATGCCAAAGGTGCATTTCTCCAAGTTGGCACATATTTTGTGTTGTCGTGGGGTTTGAAGGACCTATCAAATGTGTTGCAAGTGCTCTTCCCAACTCTTGTTGAAGATGACGATGTCGTCCAGATATAGAACCATGAATGATTTGGTAAAGGGTCACAAGATGTCATCTGTCAACCTCATAAAAATTGCAGGGGCATATTTCAACCTGAAAGTCATTACCAACCACTCAAAAAGGCCCTCCTTTGATTCAAAGGCAGTCTTCCATACATCTGTGTGTTCTATTGGAAACTAGTGACAACCAGACTTTAAATCAATCTTGTTGAAATACTTGGACCTATTAAGCTGGTCAAGAAGGTCATCAATCCATGGGATTGGATACCTGTTCCTGACAGTGATTTTATTTAGTGCCCAATAATCAATCCAGAGTCTCCAAGTCCCATCTTTCTTCTGTACAAGTACAATTGGGCTCCCACAAAGTGAGGAACTTGGTCGGATGTTCCCTTTTTGCAGCAAATCCTGTATATGCACTTAATTTCTTCATTTTCTAGAAATGAGTGCCAGTACATTGTCCCATTGGGTAGAGGTGCTCCAATAGTTAGATCGATCGAATGCTTTACCTGACCTGCAAAGGTACCCTTGTGGGAGAGGAGAAGATATCCATGTATTCTTCCATGACCTTATCCACTTGCTTCTACTACATGGTGGAACTCTTCGTGGGGGCAATGAATGTGGCCACAATATTCCCCTTACTTTGAGAAAGAATATAAAAAAAAAAAAAATCGAGTCTGGGAGATGATCTTACTCCATTGGTTGGCATAGATCAAAGAGATGGCAGTAGGTGGGGCTACCTTCGGTATCCTATATAACTTGCTACCTAAAGTGATAATAAAATTATGAGGCCTAAATCATATACAACACTTCCACAACTATGGTTGGCATAATAATACATTACAGACTTCAAGAGGATCAATTTCACACAATACCTCATCCGTGAAGGGTTTGATGTTGTAGGGAAGATGACACTGTTGGCTGATGCGAAGATCTAATCCTTAGTGGAGCCACCCAATGGTGTATGGTTGTGGGTGTGGTGTGGTTGGTAGGCCCAACAACTTAATGAACTCTACTGAGATGAGGTTCTTTTGGCTCCTAATGTCAACAATGAACTGCAACAGAGACCCCTTCACCCACATCTATGAGTGGAAGAGACATTTCCCTTCCTCTAGATATTTGGGCTCCATATTCTTGATCTTGATGGTGGCGACGATGGTGCTAGTCTCCACATCAATAATTTTCTTCCCTTTTTCATTCCCCTTATCAGGTTTTGACTCAGAATCATAACATGCATCTAACTCTGAATCCTTTAGCTTGGCCACTAGTGACTTCTTGGTTCGACACTCACTTGTGTTGTGAGTGGGGTTCTTATGGAACTCACACCACTTTATTGATTCCTTGTTTGCATTCATGGTGTTGTTATTTTCTTACGACTTCGATGGGTTGCTTTGGGTTACCCCACCTTGGCTTTGTCCTTTTTTCTATGGTTTGGGGGTTCCTTTCCCTTGCTTCAAATTCGTAGATCCAAAGTTTCATTTCTTCCATTTAAATTTCTCCTCGCTCTTGACAGTTTATCAGTAGGTGGTGTCAAGAAAGGAGATATCCCAAAACTCCATCTTGTCATGTGTGTATTTGTGTGGAAAACCATGGTACTTGAGTACCATATGCCACTTCGAATCCTTGATACCCAACTTTGTGCAAAGAGTATGAAAAATATTTTTGAGCTCTGACATGTCTTGGTCCCTTCCCTATCACAGTGTGGTCCATTTTATGTAAGTCTTATCTTCATAGCTACCAATACAGTAATATTGTTCCTTGATGGAATCTTTGAAAGAATTCTAAGTGGGTGTGGATGAAAAAAGTGAGAGTTCCCGCTCATACCTCTACTCAGAGCAGGTTCCCACCCAGTCCTTGATGTGGAGGGCAGCTTTAGGAGTGAAAAAGTAATATTTTCCTTATTGGAAAAATCATGAACCGAAAAATATCCTTCCAACATATTTAACCATTTATGTATTGCATCTGCATCTATCTGTACTTCAAATATGGGAATGTAAAAGTTGGCTTGTACCTTAAAGGGAGTGGCACCTCCATGGTTGTTGTTGGATGAAGATACATTGTCAGTGGGCATTGGCCGAACGATCTAGGCAAATTTGTCCATCATCTCATTCCTTTGTCACTCGAGGGCTTCTTCAAGAAATATTTTGAAAGTATCTCTTGCTCCCTCGTATTACGTTTCTTCCACCATGGGAGGTTGTCGAGGTCGGCGAGTCTATTATTGCAAAGGCTCAACTAGTTCAAGCGCTAACTCTTTATACGTTAACCTCATTAGGGACATGCACAAAAAATAGAGAAAGAGCGGATTTCTCTTATAGCATTGATCCAAATTTATGTAGGAACGAACTAAAATACAAATTTAAACATAAACACAGAGCTACAACAAAAACTAAACTTCAATTTAATAATAATAAAATATTGAAAATTGTTTACATGTAGAATGGAAATAAACTAGCTCAATTGATGGTAGTTTATCTCTGAGAAGAGATGTGGCAGCTACATGCCTCTAAACTATGTTACAATGATGCTTGCAAGCCTTTTTATTATTAAGAAACAAGGGAAAACCCCAAACATCCAAAAACCTAACCCTAGGATATGAAGCGCCAAAATTTTGTGGGATTTGTTGGGATTAGTTTGTACACCAACTTCCCAAGGTCATAACTTTGGTATACGATCTTTGTTTGACATGTATGATACGTTGCTAGAAACATCTATCCAAGGACTACAACTTTTGACTACAAACCCATGCCACAGACTTCCACCTTGATTAGGAAATTTGATAGAATCATGGCACTATACCTCCTAAAAATGAGTGGATATGATAGGGACAGTTAGGGGGTGAGGCCAAGAGGCACTTCTTCTAGTGGAGACAAATATTTAGATATTAGGAACTTGAGGAGGAGGTTGAGCATGAGATTGATGACACACATGAGGAGAACATATATATACGCAAAGTGACACAGGAGTCACCCTTTTTGGAGATTCATTTGATAGTTCTGACTAACACCTTAGAAGAGAGAGTAGAGATGTTGGCTTAGGGAACCTGACCAAGGTTTAGAGTTAGTTGAGCCAACCAACAAAACCATACACTATTGACCCCTTCAACAACAACTTGCGTAACACAGGTTGTTGCCTCACTCGAAGTAGTATTAGGGGATGCAAGAACCAAGTTTCTGCATCCAGAGACTAGTGTTATGTCTTTCAGTACCTCAGAACTGCTTCTACGCAGATTGATAACCTCCTAGGGTTGTTTTACTACAACTAGGTTAACTGGTCTCTAGGCCTTCGTGAAGGCCTACGATCAACAATTGTGGACCTAAAACAATCGATTTATATACTTTCTCGCCTCAACAATTAACCCTAGACTAAATTTCACATAGATATACTTAATTTGTTGGCAAACATAAGAAGAGCAACCTATAACTTCACCAAAGTGGATAAGCATTCATTTCATACATTATTAAGACATATTTAGTAAATTCACGTAGCATTCAATAATTATTCCATAAAACATAACATTAATCAACAACGTATAATATAAATAGATGCAATGGAAATACACAGTAATTCTATAAGAAGTCTTCTTTATTGATCTTGAATTCACTGATTACAGACTCTCTACCCTGTGCACACAGCTGCAGGGATCTACACACTTAGTTGCGGACTCTACCTAGGCCTCTTGTGCACTCAACTATAAGAGCCTTTCCTTCTCTATCTAAGTGCAGGAAGCATAGCCTTCCTACCTTATCACTTGCCCCAAATAGTTCTATCTTGATTCTTCACTATCTACTTCTTTTTTCTAAAATCATTATGACTCGAATATATAGAATTTTCAATACAATACCATGGTCTATGGACCATGGGTGAATCTCAAAACCAACCCAAAAATTTACCCAAAACAAGGGGCTAAGCCCTTTGACTCTTATTCATCTATGCACTCCACATCCACATATCTTGGAGACTTTACATATTTTACAAACTTGGTACAAAAAATGGCTAATTAATTCAATTCTACCCCTGGGACCCCATCCCAACCAGCTCCCAACACAAATATCACGACTCGCCCTTGATTCACTCAGCTGGTTGTTCCACTTTTTGGCGGAGTTTGTTGAATTCCTTTTTCAACGCTTGAAGCTCCATAGTGCTTTGTTTTGTTATGTGTTGGACTTCCTGTACCAAGTTTTCTATGGCTAGCCCCTCTATTGCCATTTGCATAGTCCTCTGTGTCTTTTGCATTTCCTTTAGCTTTTCAAGAACAGTTTGTGAAAACTGGCAAGCTTCCTTTGTCCAAGGCTCAAGCTGTGTGCTGAGCAAGGACTTCTTCTACAATTCCTATATCTATAGAAATTGTTCTTTTCCTTCCTATAAGAGTGTGAAGCGCTTGAATGGATCCAACATCCATACTATTGTATTGATCTCATCATACTTCTATTGTGCTTCCCTGATTACTGTGTTCAACTGTTGTAGCATAGGATCTTCTTGCAGTGTATCCTAGAGGCCTAGCACCTAAGTGAAGAGCTGGTCATATCCTTGTACTATGACATCTAGTTGGGCCATGGATTATTTTATCGTTGCTCCTCTTTGTTCCTGGAATTTCAACGGTGTGGTCGGTTGTAACTTCAACTGCAGCTTAGCTATTTGCAGTCGTAGGTCAAAAGTCACCTTGTCGGCCTTCTCCTTTGAAGCATGCATTGTAGCAACCAATTTCCTCACTTTAGCTAAAACCTCTATATCTTCGGGTATATTGAGCTCAAGCACGGACTTGTAGGCCTGCTGAATTGTTGTGACTAAATTCTGGCGCTGTGTCAGCAATTCCTTCTATTCCTTCAGTGCCTTAGTATTTTCTGTGAAAAGTTGCTCATTTTTTACTCTAAACTCACTGGTGATAGTGAGTGTGCAATGCTCTCTGATTTTTAATTCATCAAAGACTCCCTGATGCAACTTGTGGAGGGTCTAAAGTGGTAGTGCGGCAAGGTTTAGCGCCATATTCTTCATTGTATTGAGCACTATGTGATCCTCATCTAATTCCACAAGGACTAATCCTTCTGGTAAAGGAAAGAATCTGAGATCCAGAGGCCATTCAATCTCTGAGACTACACTCTGTTCCAGCGTCAAACTCGCCTACATGTCGCTCACCTTCTCGACATCCACCTTAATTATGTTCACCTGGATTTGCAACTTGCATAGAACGTTCTGGACACTCCCTAGCATCTGCATGTATTTCTGCTCAAATTGCTACAGTACCTCTATCGTGGTGTCCAGAATCTTGTCACTGATTTCATCGAGATCGCCCCTCTATTAGCACCATGGGATCAACATGTGTCTGCTTGTTAGACTTGTGTTTCTTTCACTATCCACCTTTCTTCTCCTGCATGCACTTCTTTGGGATGAAAGGAGTGCTTTTCTCCTCACTGCCACCTCCTCCCTGCTCTAACAACTCTTGCTCATCAATGTGATGAGAAGTAGAATTCTTGCTCACCTCATCATCCTGTTGTTCTCATTCTGCCTGCGTTTTGGCAGCTTGCTCCTCCTCCATACAACCCTTTGTTATAGCTTCCTTAGCAGCCTCCTATTTCTTTGCTCGGCTAATGCGCATGCAGCTTTCCTAGCGGCTTCCTTCCAATATGTGCAGCAGAGCTTTCTATGCCTATGCTTCTTCCGTTATATAACTCCACAGGCATGCACCATTCCGAAGGCCAAATCCCCACAACTTCTTGGATATCTGTATCCATCACCACATAAGGCAGCAAGTGCCATTTCTACTCATGGTCTTTGCATGCTTTGATCGACACCCTATGAAAATCAGCTTTGAATTCTGCATAACTCGATAGCTATGTGAACAAGGTGGGGGACAATCTTGGCCACTAGTTAACCAACATGTGTATGTCAATATCCATAAAAACCTAAAAGAACTTAGTTTCTTTAATATGCTCTAGACCTTTTGCGCCCTACAACGAGGCAATCTGTGCTACCGTGGAAAATTCTTCTTTGTGTGGAGGAAACTGCCTATCCTTCAGTAACCTCCAGGTAGCCAGAATGATTGACAACAATAGTCAAGAATAATGAAATGACCTACTCTCCTCGTAGGCCTCTCGGCATTTCGCAAGGAACTCTTGGCAGAGATTTTTGGCCCAGTTGTATTATACCCTCTACGCGCACTGAGATGCGAGTGATATGATCAGCACAAGAACTTCATATGTGCGTGTTGGGCATGGAATCCCCCCACAGCAGGTTTTGGGGCTCAAAGCCCAAGTTTTAGTCAAAGATGGTGTAGAACTCCGTGAATTTCGGGTGTGGAGCACGAAGTGTATAATTGAGTCATAGGGTTGTTTGCCCTAAGCATTGTATTGCAAATTACTGTAAAGATAGCCTACCCATGGTCCGCAGATCATGGGATTATATAAATAGAGGGAGGCTCTAAGTTGTAAAGTCAGTTGATGATATGAAGAGTAGCGAAGGAATGGTTTGAGCTTAGAGTAGAAGTCTAAGTGTCTTGGGTTGTAGTAGTAGGAAGAGGCTCTATAGTTAAGTGCACAGAGGCCTAGTAGAGTTTGCAGTTGAGTGCGCAGACCCTTGTAGCTGAGTGTGCAGGGTGGACTCGATTTTGTAATCAGGACAGAAATCTAATAAAGAGAAGTTGATTCCTAATTCTGTGTAATTGTTGTGCTTATATTATTTATCTTTATGTTCATTTATGTATCGTGCACACTGATATAAATGTTGGATATGTTGTAATAACCATAACCCTTACACACATAAGCTAGGTAATTGGTAAATAAGTGAGGAACTTGGGTATTATATGGGTCGCGCCCCAAGCAGGGTTGTGTGGGAGCTGCACAATAGGTCACGAAGGGATAGCAAGTGCGCATAGCAATAAGTCAGGCCGTGGAACTCTAGAAGTCCATCAGACATCCCAAGGGTATGAAAACCTAGTTCTAGCACCCTCCTATACTACTTCAGGTGAGAACTCAGTCCGCACTCTGCAAACTATTGCCAAAAGGACCAGTAGTACTAGGATTTTCTTGGCTAAATCACCTCTCAACCTAGGTTAGGCCCCACTAAGACAACAAATGGTTTCGTTGCTGGGTCCAGGATCTACATAAAGGATGTATGAACTCGAGCCACTAGAACCCTACAAATAAAGAAATTGAAGAGTGGTTGGACAAGAAGATTCACGAGTTTACGGTGTAGGAAAACAGAAATCCGTGAGTATCTAAGGAGTGGTTGGATCACTACTTGGAAATCCATGAAATATTCTTTGCATATTTTCCATCTAAGCTGTATGACTGGATCGCAAAATTGGTAGACAGCCAAGGAAGGTGTAGGCTTGATAAACCAATAGTGTGGACACCAAAACTAGTGCGCAAACTAGAAGCCTCAGAAGAAAAGATAGCATGATTTGTGGACCACTGGCTCAACCAAATAATACAAGGATTTATCATTGAGTTCGCAGTAAACATGACCGTCAACTATAGTGAAGCAAAGCGACATTTTCTCAAGGGAACATGAGGTAAGAATGTTAAATCTTTGAACACTTGGATTAAGATTCTATTGTGTGAAAAGCGGGTTATGCGAATAAATTAATGTTTGGGACTACACGGAGTGGAAAGATCTATAGAAGCAAAAGTAGTGAAGAGTTAGAAAATAGTACCTTAATTTCACCCTCATGGGAGAGTGAGGATGAGCTTGCGAAGGTTTCTCCAAGAAGTGTGCTTAGTTTGATAAGGAAACAAATTATGTGTTTACCACCTCCACCCACACCACCACCCGCTTCACCCCCCTCACCTCCATTTCCACCAACTCCACCTCTACCACCTCCACGGTTCCATATGGCGAGCGCGATCAAACTACCAGTATTCAGAGGAGTAGGGAATGAATATCCAGACCAATTCTGGTTCATAGTAAGTGTAGTATGGGAAGCACTAGGTGATGTGGATGATAATATCAAAAAGGCTATGTTGGTGAGTGCGCTGCAAGATCGCGCATTAATGTGGTATATCAAGCATTTTAATGACCACCCGAATGCAGGAATTACAGAGATCTAGAATGTGTTGCACACGGAATTTAGGAGGCCAAAATCAGAGACGCAGTCAATCATCAGGTTTAAAGAGGTCGCGATGCTCCCTAGTGAGACCCCTTGGGATCTGGATCAAAGGTTGAAAAGTATGATCCACGAAGCCAATATGACGTTAATGGATGCGCAACATCGTGCATGGTTTGTGGCCTCTCTTACGCCACACTTAAGGACACCATTGTCACAGCAAAACTGTCCATCCAGGCCGAAGCGTTGCAGATGGAAATGAGGTTGCATGAGACCCCTATACAATACCCGAGATTGGGAGTCCAATAGATTCACGAGCAGCTGTAGAATCTGTGTCTAAAAATGCAGAGTTTGAAACAAGATAGGGCACTTTGGCCAGAGGCACGTGAGGAAGTATGGTGCATAAAATGCAAGGGCCAGGGCCACGACAAAGATCACTATCTAGTATTCACGAACTACTTGGCAGGAGGAGGGCCCATGCCATTAAGACTAGAGGCACAGGAGGGGCCAAGCATGCCATCTACATTATGGTGCACGATCTCATAGATAGGAGGGAAACATACCATGGATAATTGTCATTTGTTGTATAATTATACTCAGACGTCCCAATAGTTGTTTTGTAATTTTTGCAGGTTGGTAGGCCATGACGAATGCACCTGCCGAAGCTATGAACTAATGATGCATTGGACTCCTGCCTACAGGGTGCAGGCCGAAACATGGTCCCTCTACCCAAATGAATGGATGGTGCACTGGGTTTCAGGGGTGTGGTCAAGGTCGAGGTGGAATGGGACCAGGAAGGGGTCGCGGTCAGGTAATTTGCTACAGTTGCGGAGGGCTAGGGCATTATGCTCGTAATTGTACAAACCTGACTAGGATATCATGTTGGTACTGTAGTCAGTTTGATCATGGGGTAGAAGATTTCCCTTTGTTGATAGCAAAGATGTGTGAAAAGGGGGTACTCCAGCCCCCTCCAACCCAGAATTTACAGATGATGAGGTCTGAACCATGCAAAGAAGACCCAAATATAAACATGATGCTTAGGAGCAGTGGGACAGTGGGAGATGATAAAGGGAAGCAGCCAGAAAAAAGCGTGTGGGTTTGCAAGGCTCCTATAAAGGAACTCGAGTTTGATTTAGAACATGTAAAGGAGACATTCATGGAAGCTAAGAAGAGCTTCACGAAGGCCTCCACTTCAAGTAGTAAGGATCAACTAGAACTAGGGATGGATCCTTCCATGCTCACTGCCTCTATGGAGACATGAATGAAACTGTTGCATGACAGTAAGGGAGTCAAAGGGCTATAGGAACTGATCACTAGGTGTGTGGTGTCAAGAGAACCGAGCGTGGTCTAAAACTGGGAAAGCATGTGTTGCGCACAGGAAGGGAGATGAGGTTGACTACGAAAATAGGCGAGTATGAAATGGATCATGTAATCTTCGATTTGGACTTAGACATGAATGTACTACTGAAGCAAACATGGGAACGCATGGGCAGACCCACGTTGAAATGGTTCCCTATTCAGTTACGAATGGCGAACCAACAGAAGATTTTTCCCATGGGAAGATTGCAAGGAGTGACAGTTGATATAGAAGGCAAGAGCGCACAAGAGGATTTTGAGGTGATAGAGATTGTTGATGATAGCAATCCCTATCCTGCACTACTAGGAATATATTGGGCTACCGATATGAATGGAGTCACAAATCTGAAGAAGTGCAAAATGACATTTGAGAAAAAGTCACTATGCATAGTAGTACCACTAGGCCCAACCGAGGGAGTGTGATACACTAAACCAATGCACGACGATGATAGTGATGATGATCTCGATTGTATCTATAAGATAACTGCACAAGGAGAGGATTGTGTGAATCTGACTGCAGATGGAAGGATTTTGTGGGAGTTCGAAAGCTCCTGCACTTCAGATTTAGACAAAGAGATAAAGCGATGGCAGAATCGACTGGAAGAAGTAACAATGTTGAACTACAACATGATGATCAGATCATTGCGTTGCATAAAAATAGAGGAAAGGGAGTTGTCTACATATTATGGGTTGTTAGCGGTGGATGAATTTCTAAGCAAATTAGAAAATGCAGTACTAGAGCAGTAGCGATTCGATGCATTGAAGTGGGCACTGCGCGCAACACCCACATGATGGTGGGGTACGCATCAAGGAACTTTTGAAGACTGGCATGGATGCAGAAGGATGATGCATCTATGTTTTGGAAAACACCAACTTCAAACCAAAACCAATTAGCTAGGGTGGAACAACTTGCGCGCCCACCTTTCTCGATGGGTACAAGCATATGATGTACAGTCTGCACAAGCGCAACCTAGAAAATCGGAACAAACCACAGCAGCAAGAAGGGTGGCGTAGATTACTAATTCTACGTAATGAGGCATTTGATAGGGTGCATGAAGTACTGAACAAGTATTACCAGATGAAACAAACTGATTGGGACCTGCACGTACCAGCAGTTCGATGGGCTTATAGGACCATGTGCAAAAACCTAAGCATGGAGATGATTCCAATGGTGTGAAGTAGAGTAGAACCCGAGATTCTTGAAGGGAATACCAAGAAGAATCCACATGTACTAGCTCCCGCAATTATGGTAGCGCGCAAAAACCAGGATGAAGGAATCACACAACTGTGCGAGGAAGACCATATAAGGATTTGGGAAGCCATTCAACAAGGGAACCTTAGACTTCACCAACTCGAAGAAGATCGAGTATGATTAAGGAAGAAAAGCATGTTGATGGACACTGAGATCAAAAGACTAGAAAACAAGGTCACGCAAGCATGTCTCGTTGATAAACCAAGGATGAAAAGGCAAGATATAGATGATCATACCACTGCATTCGAAGAGTGCCGTCGAGAATTTTGATTATGTTACCATGGCTGAGAGCACACCTTACCAAACCAAGTAACAAGGGAAGCACACCACATAAGATAAAGCACGCGGCACTAACTGCCGCGAGGGCAAGTGAGGAGTGTCCATGCGCTATTCTATAAGGTGAGTTGCAGTCTCACACAGCTAGGGTGACCACCTGACTAACTGTAGGGAGTAGAGTCTCAGCACTCTAGATAGTTGAAAGAGAGCGCGAGACTCTAAATGGGTCTATTTGGGAACTGTGCGGTGAAGGAGGTACATGCAGAATGAGCATGGTACAAGGTTCACTTCCATGCATGGGGGGTTGTGCTACCGCACAAGTAGGCTGGGAAGTAACCGTTGACATCACTGTTCATGAAAAGATGTCCAATTTAAGGCAAAAGGGAGCAGGGGACAGGCAATTAAGACATGAATTAAGAGCTAGATTCAGGACGATTTGCTTCCAAGGATGCATTAATGACTCAGAAACGGGGGGAATAGTCAAATTCAAATTCAAAAGATGCTATAAAAGTCCCAAGGCTAACCACGAGACAACACTTGTTCATTTGAGATTTGAGCTATTACAAAGAGCATAGAGTGTTGAGCGCCAAGCGGTATTTGAGCCCCCAAGTTCGCGAGCGACCACAGACAGTTCAGACATGATGACAACTACCAAGAGAGGTGTGGATTTTGTAGAAAGTACTGCCGAGGAGGCCCCGTAGAGCCTGATGGTGCAGGTTAGGGATGTGCCATAAATTCTGAAATCGCCTCAAATATACGCGGCAGCAGGACCAGTCCATATGTCCCCACGGAATCCACGGTTTGGTAAATTGTCCATGGAAGAAAAGGGCAAGGCTATGAACTTGGAAACAAATGATGAGAAGGAGGACCTCCAGGATTTCATAGAGGAGATAGAGGCAGATGAAGAAATGGAAGTAGACATCTAGCTAGTGTGCGCTACAGCAAAACTACCTGAGTATGTTCCTCTGCGGAAAGGGAAAGCTAAAGTATCCAACGATTTGGATGTCACTAAAAGCGCGCTTCAAACACTGCTCCTCCTAGATGGAATTTTGTTTGAGGGTTCGGTTTTGGGCCGCATGCCCACAATGAAATTTGAAGACTGGGACCTCGCAAATAGCAAAAAGTTCCCCCATTTACAGACAAAGAACCTCATGAAACAGAGTAAGGGGGCATCAGTTACAATGCTAGAGCAGCAAAAATGGTTGCAAGGTGTGGAGAAGGCTGGGCTAATCCACCTCTTGTGGATTCTGCATTTTCACCGTGCAGCGATCATGATCTTTTTCATCAGGCAGCTGCTTTTCCTGGTGCAGGATGGGTACTTATGGATGGAGGAGCCCATTCCCATCATGGTGGAGCTTATTCACAGGATTTCTCGACTTCCCTATAAGGGAAGGGACCCCGTGGAGATAGCTGGGAAAAGCGCAGATTTGGCGCTCGCAGAGGCCATGAAGAAGAAGTATAAACTAGAAAAGAAGAAGAGAAGCTACGTAATAAGTAGCATTCAAGACAAAGGGATGTGCATAGCCACCCAACTGCTGGACGGGAAGGTGATGACAAAATGTCGTAGAGATGAGGTACCAACACCGGTCATTGTACTGGTAGAACAATGCGCGGAGGAGGTCCAATTCAACTGGGCCGCCCTCCTCTGTGAATAATTCCTCACCAATTACAAGGAAGTTCAGGAGAAGGGCAAGACCTTCCACTACACGTGGTTGCTTCTCTTGTCCATCTTACTGGTGAAAGGGGAACTGCCTAAGGACAATCAATTCCCTCCTCTTGAACAGGACTTGCTAGAGGAAACAAAATATGCGTCACTCTGGGTTACAAAGGAGCCACACAGATTCGCGAGACTAAGATCTTCTGGGTGCTCATGGAGGTGAGCATCCAGATGTGGATTAATAGGAGGCCACGCCTATCCCCCATAGTGTATAGCAGTCTATGGAGCTTTGCATACTTCAAGGCGAATATGCACAATGTGTATATCAAGGCACGTAAGGATCCAGTGTAGAATTGGACCAAGCTTCCTTTCATCACAACTAACAATGCCATCTTCTCCATGCTCAACTCATGGCCTCCCGAGTGGTGTGCCCCAAATCTGGTAGAAAAGGATAAAACAGTAGCACATAAGCAAAATGCTGCAACCAAGTTGTGTGTCACAAAGTTTTCCCAGCAGAGGTGCAACAAACAAGAGGCCACAGAGGTAAGGGTTGTCCGCGAAGAAGCAAAGGCAGTCATAGAATAGGCAAAGGCCACTGAAAAATTAACAGTAGCACAAGAAATAGGGGCCACCATGACACAGGAGGAAGGAGGCCAGGACCTGCCTACAGGACAAGGAACAGATACAGTAGAAGGCACGAACTCGAGCACAACATGCACTCAACTGAAATCGTTGCATGTCACAGAGTGGTCCAGTCCGCGAAAGAAGGACAAAGCTTCCAAATTGGACATTGAGCCCATTACATTGACAGAGGGTGACATCTATGACATTGGAAAAACTATTCATGAGGTCACCCGTGAAGTGCTCCAAGAAGCTATGATGGAGCAATAGACTGTGTTGGGGGCCCTAAGGGCACAACTGTGGGAACTTCAGGTGCGGGCCCCCTAGGAAGGAATAGTTGCTGCCTATAGTGCCGCAGGTACATTAGTAGTGGAGCAACCATTGTGTGCTAGAATGGCCAACACCAGAGTGTTGCCGGAAGGAGTGCTAACAGCGGAAAGCGAGGAGGATTGAGAAATGGTGGGCAAGATCAAGGGACTTGGCCTAAACTTGGCTACCATTCCATGGGATACAGTATATCAGTTGTAGGACGGAGCAACAACAGAACTCTGTGCTAGGGAAGGATGCATAGTGCAGATGCTTAGCGAATAGAGAATCAACATTGAGCAGTGTAGTCTCAACCATGATGAAGTGCTTGCACAGAAGCAGTAGCTAGAGAAAATGGTAGAGGAAGCATGTCGTCGTGTTCTAGAGCTAGAAATCACGACAGACCTACCAGTTGGAGTGTGAATCCACAAATTATCCAGTGGGTTCCACGAGGCAAAGGAGGAAGTGACAAGGGTATAGCTGGACCTCAATATTCATATTTTCAAACTGTGATTAAAGGCGTAGTCCTCTACGTCCCCGAAAGTTATGGAACAACACATTGCCATTATTCAGAAAGGGCTAGAGGAAATAGCACAGGCAGTACATAACTACCCCAATATGTTGGAAGAATCCTTCACAGTCCTCACTTCATTATAAGAGGACCCCAACATATAGCACCTAGAAAAGAAGGCACGGGAGCTTCAAGTTCAGTATGACAGTGTGCACGGAACAACGTAGATAGTTGTCCTGACCTAGTGGCTTGCGAAGCTACAACAGGCGAAGGTGTTGAAGGAACAGGTGGATGTCACACGACAGAAAGAGGTAGTCCTTAAATCAAGTGTCTAGCCTTGGATTGATGAGGCCTTCCTCATCACTGCGGACATTGAAGGAAATCCCACATAGATGAAGGTGATGCATGCCTTAAGATAGGGAGTTTCCCATGACAGCGAGACTTCAGTCGAGAGAGTGGAGCAGATCTAGGAAACTGCAAATCAGTGCATCGTGCACCTCAGGGAAGTGAAGGAATGGTTGGAGGGGCTCCATGCCAAGATCATCGCACCAGCGAAGTGACTCGGGATGAGTCACGGTGATTGTTGTGGGGGCCTATTGGGCATGGAATCCCCCCACATCAAGTTTTGGGGCTCAAAGCCCAAATTTTGGTCAAAGATGGTGTAGAACTCTGCGAATTGCAGGCGCGAAGCGCGAAGTGTACAATTGAGTCATAGGGTTGTCTACCCTAAGCATTGTATTTTAAATTAGTGTAAATTCAGCCTACCCATGGTCCGTGAACCATGGGATTGTATAAATAGAGTGAGGCTCTAAGTTGTAAAGTCAACTGATGATAAGAAGAGTAGTGAAGGAATGGTTCGAGCTTAGAGTAGAAGTCTAAGTGTCTTGGGTTGCAGTAGTAAGAAGAGGCTCTGTAGCTGAGTGCACAAAGGTCTAGTAGAGTCCGCAGCTGAGTGCACGGACCCCTGCAGTTGAGTACGCAGGGTAGAGTCGAGTCTGTAATCGGGACAAAAAGCTAATAAAAAGAAGTTGATTCCTAATTTTGTGTAATTTTTGTGCTTATCTTCTTTATGTTTATGTTCATTTATGTATCACACGCAATAATATAAATGTTGGATATGCTGTAATAACCGTAACCCTTACACACATAAGCTAAGTAATCATTTAATAAGCGAGGAACTTGGGTATTATCCGAGTCGCACCCCGAGGAGGGCTGCATGGAAGCCGCACCATAGATCGCAAAGGGATAGCAAGTGTGTGCAGCGATTGGTCAAACCGTGGACCTCTAGAAGCCCATCAAACATCCTAAGGGTGTGGAAACCTGGTTCTACCACCCTCCCATACTACTTCAAGTGAGATCTCAGTCCGTGCTCCGCGGACTGTTGCAGAGAGGGCCAATGGTACTGATATTTTCTTAGCTAAATCACCTCTGAACCTGGGTTAGGCCCCACTAAGCCAACATCGTGGAATTTTCTCATTAATTTCATGCTAGAATCTAGGCAGCCAACCATACTACCAGGTCTGAGATGGATATGATAGAGTATCCTCATGACCTTTTAATCAGAACAAATTCCTTCTTCATCTTATCTTCCAACTCTTTTTCTCTGGTTTCTCCTCCAAACTCTTTGGTAGGGTTGGCCCCTTTGTGAAACAACCATGTTACTGTATGGATCAACATGTTTGTGATGGGGATAGGCTCACCTAGCCATAGGTACCCATCGTGCACTAGTGTGAGGAGCTGGCACACATAGATCATGTTAATGTGGGTGCAGTGATAATGCAACACATACAATAGATTGAGTAATATTGATTGTTGTTGGATTGTATAGGCCTAACCCAGGTTCGGAGGTGATTTAGCCAAACAAATCCCAAAAATACCAACCCTTTTGGAAACAGTCTGTTGTGCGTGGACTAAGGTCTCACCCGAGGTAGTAAGGGAGGGTGTTGGAACTAGATTTCCACAACCTAGGGATGTGTTGATGATTTTTGGGAGGTTTGAAGTTTTACCCTTCGCACATGCTACTTCCTGCAGCTATCTATCCCTCGCAAAAGTGAAGTTGCCTTAGTGCAGCTCTGTTTGCAACATGAAAAAGGTATTACCTAGATTCCTTATACTTACTGCATTATTTATTATGGTACTTAACTTATCTGTGTGAGTCCAGTATTCCTATTTATCATTCAACATTCATAAAAGTGCATGCAATCATCAAACAATATAAATGCATAAAAGTAAGAGGAAACCAAAATACATAGTATTTAGAATCAATCTTATCTTTATTAATTATTCCTTCAATTACAATCTCAGCTCTGCCCTTCACACTCAACTGCAGGGGTCCGCGCACTCAGCTGCAAAGCCTCTTCCCACTACTATGACCTAATACACTTCGAATCCTACTCTAAGTTCAAACCATTCCTTTTCTACTCTCCCTCATTCCCTCTCTTTACACTTAGAGCCTCACTCTATTTATACACTCCCATGGTCCACGAACCATGGGTAGGCTGACATTGCATCATACTATTTTACATAACTTAGGGTAGACTACCCTAGGACTCAATCATATGTTTCGCACTCCGTGCCCTTACTTCGTGGAGTCTTTACAATATACTTGACCAAACCTTGGGCTTTGAGCCCCAAAACCTGTTGTGGGGGGATTCCATGCCCAACAGGCCTCCAACACAAACATCGTGACTCATCCTCGAGTCACTTAGTCAGTTCAACGATCTTGGCACGGAGTCTATCTAGCAGGTCTTGCGCTGCTCGGAGGTCCACGGCACACTACTCTATTATTTGTTGTATTTTTTGCACACATTGCTCCGAAGCTTCCTTAGTAAGGTCACGTACCTACTTGAGAGCATACAATCCTTGCATTTTTGTGAGCTTTCCTTCAATATTCATCATGATGGTGAAATCTTTGTCAATCCATGGCTGGATGCATGCTCTAAGTACTGCTTCCTTTTGTCGCGTGGTGTTCACCTGCTCCTTGAGTGCCCTTGCTTGCTGCATTTTCACAAGTTGTTGAGTGAGGGCAACTATTTGTGCAGTCCCTTAGACACTGTCATACTACTCCTGCAACTCATTCACCTCTATTTCCAGGAATTGTATATTGGGATCCTTCTACAATGATGTAAGAGTTGAAAGCGCTTAATAAAACATACTGATACACTCTTGTACCGCTCATCCTATTTCTTCCAGCCCCGTTTGGATAGCGCGGGTGTGCTGCTCCCTCACTTCTGAGGGTGTGGATGGTTGCACCTTCAACCGCAACTTGGTAATCTGTAGTTTTAGCTCCAACTGAACCTTCATCATTTCAGCCTTGGCCTCACGGACTCCAGTCACCAATTGGTGGATCCGCTCCACTACTGGTAGATCAGCCGAGATGTTTCTACAAGAATTTTCTACCACCTGCTCCAACCCTTGAGTCTACGCAACCAGTTCATCACGCTGTCATCTAAGCTATTCCATATTGAAATTTTGTTCACTCAATACCTGTAGCATGCGACCTTCTTTGGCGCGAAGCTCGGTTGTGACCCCATCCTATAACTGGTACATGGTTTCTCGCAAAAGGATAGCCAAGTTTAAGCCTAGTCCCTTAATCCTACCCACCGCATCTCGGTCAACTTCATTCGCTACTGCTAACGTGCCCTGAGGGAACACAAAAGTGTTGGTCATTTGGGCGTGCAGCATCTGTTCCACCTCTGATGTACCTGTTGCGAAATATGTAGAAA
Source organism: Pinus taeda (assembly GCA_000404065.3). Taxonomy (NCBI): domain Eukaryota; kingdom Viridiplantae; phylum Streptophyta; class Pinopsida; order Pinales; family Pinaceae; genus Pinus; species Pinus taeda. Next base: position 88,409 of record APFE031747357.1, read on the forward strand.
TTTTGAACAATAAACACATATTCAATGGAGATTATCCTGATCATGTACTATTGCAGAATACATACGCAATACATAAGCTCCTCTACGTTGATCATCAATATAGCAGCATCAATAACAATAAAACATCAAGAGCAAGCACACATTAACACATTATGTAACCCGAGGAAAGCTTACAGCTGAAAACCCCACACTATCTGTATATTAATGATTAAGAACATGTAACATTACAATAGTCAATACTTCTCACAAGTATCCTACACTATCTCCACCTGTTACACACAATACAGCTCAGATCTAATCTCCAAATCTATTCCACTGCTTGCCTACCTCCACTGCTCAATACCTGCACAAGAATGGATGAGAATGGTTGAACCAAACTCGTATTTACCTCAAAAGAATCACTCACACTAGGAATCACATGAGCAAAGGCTATAATCACTTGGTATTGGCCAATTCTCATTGGCATAAGTCAATCTCATTGATTGTGCAAATCCTCACGCACAACTATAGTCACAACTGATGGCAATCTAATCCTCTAACACCTATCCCTGCTGAACTAAACATGCACTGACATGCAACTAAGTTAATTGATGTATTCTTTAGTTGCATTATGAGTTAATAATTAGTTTAACAACTCATCATTAGTCTATTTGCAGTTAGACTAATTACAACTATTTTAACCAAGTCAAACTGAACACAACTCCATCAACTCCACAATCAACTCCACCAAACTCAACTCATTGAGTTCTAACTGAAGTCACGCATGCAACAACTCTACTGACCCACAAAGAAAGTGTATTTCCTTCTAACAGCTACGTGTGCCACATCTGTAGCTTAAACTGAAGTGCTCCAAGAGAATAAGATAAAGTTTATAGTCTAAATATTATTATAAGACAATAATATTTGACTTTTCTATTTTTTGACAGCCAGTCTAAAAATAGACTTTGATCACTCCTGTTGTGATCACTCCTACTGTGATCACTCCTGTTGTGATCACTCCTGCTGTGATCATCCATGTTGTGGTCACTCCTGCTGTGATCATCCCTGCTGTGATCCAAAAATAGAACTTGCACCATAATTTGCCTGTGGACCCACTTAGTGAAGGCAACTCTTTTCACTAAGCTCCATCATCTTGTTGCAATCTCAACACTCCCTCTCGACAAGATATGGATTATCAGCAACCCCTATCCTGCCTTGGTGGTATTCGAATTTGCTCCTGGTGAGAGCCTTCATCAGAATATTAGCATCTTGATCCTCCATTCGAATGTATGAAAGTAACATGATCCTCCACTGCACACAATCTCTGATATGATGGTACCTGATGCCCTTGCTGCCATATACTCGGCCTCTTGAGCTCCCTTCCCAATCTGCATCCATGAAGCCACATAGCTCCACCTCATCCTCCTATCTGTACCAAAATCAATATCCCGATGTGCCTCTCAAATAACTCAATGCATGCTTGCCCGCCTTCCAGAAGAGCTTGGTAGGCTTAACCATAGCTTGTGAAAGCTAGTTAACTGCATAGCATATATCGGGTCGTGTATTGACCAAATACATCAGCGACCCCACAAACTGTTGATAAACAGTGGCATCCACTTCTTCTCCCGAAGTGGCATCCTCCTTCCTCCAACCTCTAGGAAGAGGAGTATCAACAGGCTTGCAGCCATGCATGTTGAACTTCTCCAGTATCTCCCGAGCATACTTACCTTGAGAAACAAATAGTCCATCACTGCGCTGCCAAATTTCCAATCCCAGGAAATAATGAAGGAGGCCCAAGTCCTTCATCTCAAACTCTTGATCAAGATCCTCCTTACATGAAAGTATCAACAGCTCATCTCCTGTTAAAATCAAATCATCTACATAAAGTACAATGATAAGCAACTTACCCTCCACCACAATCTGGTATAGGTTAGGATCTGCCTCGCTCTTGGAGAATCCAAGTCCAGTGAAATAGTTGTCTATCTGTGGGTACCAAGCACGTGGTTCTTGCTTCAACCCATACAACGCTCTCTTGAGCCTGCACACATGCAACTCGCTGTTGAAGACATCAAAGCCTTCGGGCTGCTCAATGTACACCTCCTCCTCAATGACTCCATTGAGGAACATAGTCTTCACATCCATCTGATGAATATACCATCCCATCTACGCTGAGAGAGCAAGAATCATCCATATGGAAGAATACCTTGCGACAGGTGTAAAGGTCTCCTCATAATCAATCCCCTCTATCTGTGAAAATCCTCGAGCAACAAATCTTGCCTTGTACTTCTCCACACTCCCGTCAATTACCTGCTTAACTTTGTAGATACATCTCGAACCCACAACTGATTTCCCTTCCGGTCTAGGAACAATCTCCCATGCACTATTTCTGACAATAGAATCATACTCTTCCACCATGGCATCTACCCATGTGGGATCCTCCACAGCTTCCTCAAAAGAGGATGGCTCAGTCACAACACACTTGCTCATAGAAGCCATGTATCTAGTGTACCGATCAGGTGACTGTCTCTGTCTATGTTGGGTTGTAGGTGGTCCTACAACTTTCTCTGCATCTTGAGCCAGTCGCTCAGCTTGTGTCAAGCGCTTTCACCCTCTGATGGTTGGCGCTGCTTGAGTGGTCTTTTCCACTCCATGAACCTCATCCTGTGGCTGATCCTCATCCTGAAGCTCATCCTTAGGAACTAATAGCTCCTCATTTGCATGCAAGTGTAGCTCCTTCTCAAGCGAACACTTCATGGCTTTCTCCTCCTGAAATTTTATATCCCATCACACAACAGTTTTACCATTGTTTGGCAAATACACACGATAGTTGTGGGGCATATCAGTGTACCCCACAAATATCCCAACCTCAGCGGTCGGCTCCAACTTCTTCCTAGCATCCTTCATCACATGCATGTAAACGTTAGCACAAAAAATCCTCAAATGAGAA
>APFE031747357.1:94747-106326 GCA_000404065.3 Pinus taeda
CAACTCCACAATCAACTCCACCAAACTCAACTGATTGAGTTCTAACTGAAGTCATGCATGCAAAAAATCAACTAACCCACAAAGAAAGTGTATTTCCTTCTGACAGCTGCATGTGCCACATTTGTAGCTCAAACTAAGGTGCTCCAAGAGAATAAGATAAAGTTTATAGTCTAAATATTATTATAAGACAATAATATTTAACTTTTCTATTTTTTGACAGCCAGTCTAAAAATAGACTTTCATCACTCCTGCTGTGATCATCCCTACTGTGATCCAAAAATGGAACTTGTGCCATAATTTTCCTACGGGCCCACTTAGTGAAGGCGACTCTTTTCACTAAGCTCCATCATCTTGTTGCAATCTCAACAACATATGGCGCCATCATTCCTATTTGAGGGGGTTTCACTTGTAGTTCTTGTAACTACACTCTTAGCTCCCCCAACACAATGTTCTACTCCATCGTAACCTCTTGGAGAGCTTCCTTAGTGACATCACAAACCGTTTTTCCAATGTCAAAAATATCACCTTCTGTAAGCGTGATTGGGTTGATGGACATCTTCAATGCCTTAACCTTCTTTCTGGGGACTGGCCTCTCAGGGACATATGACCATTTCAACTATTGCGAGGTGGTTTCTAGGTCCACGGTTCTTCGGCAAGGTCTGTGTCCTCAACCCCCTACCCTGTGGACATCTCATGGCCCTCCTTGGTCTCTTCTATTGGCGTAGTTGTTGGTTCAACTGTTTCCACTGCTACTGCTACATCGACTATCTTCTGTTGTGCAACTACTTCTACTATTGCTTTTTCCTGGTGCCTCCTTTTAGCTAGTTGCACGCTGCGCAACTTGGTATCCTCCTTTCTTTGTTGAGCTGTGGCCCTTTCCATTCCTGCCAAATCTGGGGCATGCCACTCCGAAGGCCATGTTTCCAACACTATGAATATTGCGTCAGTGGTAGCAATGAATAGGAGCTTCGTCCATTCCTTTGTTGGATCTTTCCATGCCCAGACATAAATGTTGTGTATGTCTGCGTTAAACTTTGCAAAGCTCTGTAGAGTGGCATACACTGTGGGAGACAACCGTGGTCTTCTATTGATCCACATCCAGAAGCTCGCCTCCATCATCACCCAAAAAAAATTGGTTTTGTGAATGTGCTTCGCGTCCTTAGTGGCCTAGAGCGAAGCGTGCTTCGTGACCTTTGGTAGGTCCCGATCAATATTTGGGAACTTTCTATCTTCCGATAGTTTGCCCACAACCAACAAGATGGATAAGAGCAACCATGCATAGTGGAATATTTTACCCTACTCTTAGGCCTCCTTTCAGTTTTTCAAAAACTCCTCATAGAGGAACTTAGCCTAGTTGAATTGGACCCCCTCCGCGCATTGTTCGGCCAGTGCAACCACAGGCGCTGGTACTTCATCGGTACAACACTACCACATTAATTTGTCAACCAGGAGATGGGTGGCTATGCACACCCCTTTGTCCATGATACTCACAATTGCATAGCCTCGCTTCTTCTTTTCTAGATTGTATTTAGTTTTCATGGCTTCTGCAAGAGCCAAATCGCTGCATTTTCCTGCCATCATCGTGGGGTCCCTTCCCTTACAAGGAAGTTGAGAAATACTATGAATGGGGGTGGTTGTGATGGGAATAGGCTCCTTCAGCCATAGATACCCATCATGCACTAGGAACAACACCTGCCTAATGATGAAAATGGTGATGGGCATGTGGTGAAAGTGGGGTATCCATCATAGATGAAGTAACCCAGCCTTCTCCACATTGCGCATCCATTTTTGTGGCTCCAACGTGATTACTGGCACCTCTAAATTTTGTTTCATCAAGCTCTTCGTCATTAGGTGCGGGAACTTCTCATTGTCCACGAGTCCCAATCTTTGAATTTCAGGGTAGGCACCTGGCCTAGGAGTAGACCTTCACAAATAACTCCGTCAAGGAGGACTGGGGTCTGGAGTGCACTCTTTGTGGCCTCCAGGTCTTTAGGCACCCTAGCATTCCCTTTCTGCGGAGGGATGTACACTGGTAACTTTGCTGTGGAAGGTGTTGGCAGGATATCCTCCTCCACGTCTTCTTGTTCCTCTATTTGATCAATTAGAGCTTGTAAGTCCTCCTCCTCTTCTTTCGATTCAATGGTGACAGCCTTGCCTTTTTCTTCCATTGATATCTTTCCAAACCGTAGGTTTCTTGGGGACACACGGACTGGTTCCATAGTTTGTTTATATTTCTTCAGTCGTGGCGTTTGTGGTGATTTTGGAACTTTTGGCATAGCCTCGCCAGTGATATCTTCAGCCAATCTCACACCTGGCGTGGTAGTAGTCATCGTGTTTGCACGGGATATGTTATGTCGCGTACTCAAAGATGGTAAGATTTCTCAACACTCAATACTCTGCAACTGCTCAAATCTCAAACAACCAAGTGTTGTCTCACGGCTAGTCCTTGGGTTTTTATAGCACTTTTTGAATTCAAATGCGACCGCTACCCCAAAATCTAGACCATCAATGCTCCCTTAGCGATAGATTTTCCAAAATCTAACCCATAACTGCTAGCTTAATTTCCTGTCGCCCACTCCTTTTTTCCCTAACTCAACCATCTCGTCATGAATAGTGACACCAACAGTCACTTCCCAGCAGCGTAGCCCCCTATGAGTAGGTGCAACCCTTGTGACATGTTGATCCTATGCACAACCCCCTTATCGTGTAGCTCCCAAATAGACTCTTTCAGAGTCCTGCACTCTCTTTCAACTACCCAGAGCGCTGAGACTGTGCTCCCTACGACTATTCAGGTGGTCGCACCACCTATGCGAGACCTCAATTCACCTTCCAGTATAGTCTGTGGGCACTCCTCAATTACCCTCGCAATAGTCAGTGCTGCTCGTTCTACCTTATGTGGTGCACTCCCCTTGTCTTGTCATCCTTGGTTTGAGACATGCTTGAGTGATCTCATTTTCTAGTTTTTTGACCTCAGTGTCCATCAACATGCTGTTCTTCCTCAATCGTACCCGTTCTTCTTCGATTTCGTGAAGTCTAAGGTTCCCTCGCCGAATGGCTTCCTGAATCATTATATGTTTGTCCTCGCATAGCTGTGTGATTCCTTCCTCCTCACCTTCATGTATTGTCCCAACTGTGGGAGCTATTACGTGTGGATTCCTTTCTTCCAAAATTATGGTTTCGACTCTTATTTACATCTTTGGAATAATCTTTGGGCTCAAGTTTTTTCAAATGGTCCTATAGGCCCATCGAATCATTGGCACGCATAGGTCCCAATCAGTTCATCTCACCTGGTGAACCTTGTTCAGGACTTCGCACACCCTATTGAACACTTCCACATGGAAAATTTGTAGTGCGCATCACCTTTCCTACTACTGCAATTTGCTCTGACTTTCTATTATGGGGTTGGAGTGCACTTGTGCATATGTCTATACCCATCGAGAAAGGTGGGCGTGCAAGTTGTTCCGCCCTTGCTAACTAACTTTCATTCGAAGCTAGGGTTTTCGAAAATGTAGGCACATCATCCTTCTACATCTGCGACAATCCTCAAAATTTCCTTGATGCGTACCCAACCATCATGCGGGTGTTGTGCGTAGTGCCCACTTCACCACATTGAATTGTTGTTGTTTTGGTACTGCGCTTTCAAATTTTCTCAGAAATACATCCACCATTGACAATCCATCATACGTCGGAAACTCCCTTGCCTCTGCTGCCATGCAACGTAGTGATTTAACCATCATGTTTCAATTAATCATTGTTACTTTGTGCAATTGATTCTACCATCGCTCTACTTCTTTGTCTAAATCCGAAGTGCAGGAGCTTTTGCACTCACACGAGATTGTCCCATCTGCAGTCAAATTTACCCAATCCCGGCCTCATGTAGTTATCTTGTAAATATAATCAACATCATCATCACTATCATTGTCACGTACTAGTTCAGTGTAGCATGCTCCTTTGGCTGGATCCAGTGGTACTACTATGCCTAGTGACTTTTTCTTGAAGATCATTTTGCGCTTCTTCAGATTTATGACTCCATTCATATCGGTGGCCCAGTCTATTCCTAGGAACGTGGGATAGGAGTTACTATCATTGACAATCTCTATTACTTCAAAATTTGCCTGCGCACTCACACCCTCAATATATATTGTTACCCCTTGCAATCTCCCCATGGGAAAAATCTTCTCTTTGTTCGCCATTCGTAATTGAATAGGGGACCATTCTAATGCGGGTCTGCCCATGCATTCCCATGTTTTATTTGGAAATACATTCATGTTTGAACCCAGATCTAGGATTACCTAATCCATTTCATACTCACCAATTTCTGCATTCAACCTCATTTCCCTTCCAATGCCCAATTCATGCTTCCCCAGTTCTTGAACCACACGCAGTTCTCCCGACCCCACGCACCTACTGATCAGTTCCTGTAGCCCCTTAACTTCTTTGCTCTCATGCAGCAGTTTCATGCATGTCTCCAAAAAGGTGGTGAGCATTAAAGGATCCATTCCTAGTTCTAGTTGGTCCTTACTACCTGAAGTGGAGGCCTCTATGAAGCTCTTCTTAGCTTCCATGAATGTCAACTTTGCGTGTTCTAAGTCAAACTTGGGTTCCTTTGTAGCAGCCTTGTGAACCCATGTACTTTCTTCTGGTTGCTTCCCCTTATCATCTCCCATGGTCATACCGCTTCTAAGCATCATGTTTACATTCAGGTCTTCTTCGCGTGGCTCAAACCTCATCATTTGTGTATTCTGAGCTGCAGGGGGCAGGAATACCCCTTTTCCATGCATCCTTGCGATCAATGAAGGGAAATATCCTACCTCATGATCAAATTGAGCACAATACAAACATGATATCGTTGTCGGGTTGGTACAATCATAGGAATAGTGCCCTGGCCCTCCGCAATTGTAACAAATTAGTTGTTTGTGACCCCTTCCTGGTCCCATTCCACCTTGTCCTCATCCGCACCTTAAAATCCAGCGTGCCATCCCCACATTTGGGTCGAGGGCTCACGTTTTGATCTGCACCCTATAGGTAGGGGTCTAATCCATAATTAGTTTGTAACTGCGGCAAGTGTGTTCATCATGGCCTACTGACCTGCAAAAATTACAAAACAATTGTTGGGATGTCTGCATATACTTCTGCAACAAATGACAATTATCTGTAGTGTATTTCCCTCCTATCTAATAGATCATGCATCATAATGAAGGTGCCACGCTCGGCCCTACCTGTGCCTCCAGTCTCAATGACAACGACCCTCCTCCTTCCAATTAGTTTGCGAATACTGGACAGTGATCTTTGTCATGCCCCTAGCCTTTGCATTTTATGCACCATACTTCCTCACGCACCTCCGGCTGAGGTGCCCTGTACTGCTTCAAAATCTGCATTTCCAAACACAGGTTCTATAGTTGCATGCGGATTTGTTGGAATCCCAACCCAAGATCTTGTATAGGGGTCTCATGTAATCTCATTGCCATTTCCAATGCTTCGGCCTGGATGGAAAGTTTCTGTTGTGATAGTGTTGTCCTCAAGTGTGGTGTCAAAGATGCTACAAACCATGCGCGATGTTGTCCATCCATCAACGTCATATTGGCTTCGTGAATCGTACTCTTCATTCGTTGATCTAGATCCTAGGCGGTCTCGCCCAGGAGCATTGCAATCTCTTTAAACCCGATGATTGATTGTGTTTTTGACTTTGGCCTGTTAAATTCCTTATTTTTCATGGCCTAGATTTCTACAATTCCCACATTTGGGTAGTCATTAGAATGCTTGATATACCATGTTAATGCGCGATCCTGCAACACGCTTACCAACGTGGCTTTCTTAATATTGTCATCTATGACACCTTGTGCTTCCCATACCACTCTTACCACAAACCAGAATTGGTACAGATCTTCATTCCCTACTCCTCTGAATATTGGTAGTTTGATCACACTCGCCATACTGAATTTTGGGGGTGGCGGAGGTTGAGTGGTTGGAGATGGAGGTGAGGGGGGTGAAACGGGTGGCGATGTGGGTGGAGGTGGTAAATGTGGAATTCGCTGCCTTATCAAACTGGTCGTGCTTCTCAGAGAAACCTTCACGAGCTCTTCCTTGCTCTCACGTGCGGGCAAACTTAAGGGACTATTTTTTAATTCTTCACTACTTCCACTTTTGTAGATATTCCCACTCCACGTAGTCCCAAACATTAATTTATTCGCATAACCCACTTTTCACACAATAGCATCTTAATCCAAGTGTTCAAAGATTTAATATACTTACCCCGCGGTCCCTTGAGAAAATGTCATTTTGTCTCACTGTAGCCAATGGTTCTGTCGACCGCAAACTCAATGATAAATCCTCTTATTATCTGGTCGAGCCAATGGTCCATAGCTTGTCTGATCTTATCTTCTGACGCTTTTAGTCTGCGCACTAATTCCAGAGTCCACACTGTTGACTTGTCAAGCCTACACCTTCCTTGGTTGTCTGCTAACTTCGTGATCCACTCATACATCTCAGAAGGAAAGGATGAAAAGAAAATTTCATGGATTTCCGTATACAAGTAGTGCTCCAACCATTGTTCCTTAGATACTCGCGGAGTTCTATTTTCCTGTGTCGTGAACTCATGAATCTTCTTGTCCAACCACTCTTCAATTTCTTTCTTGGTTGCATTCCAATGGCATGACATCAGACATCCCTTATGCAGATCCTAATCCTGGCAATGGAACCATTTATTGGCTTGTATGGGCTTGACCTAGGTTCGAAGGTGATTTAACCAAACAAATCCCGAAACTATCGTCCCTTTCGGCAACAGTCTGTGGTGCGCAGACTAAGGTCTCAACCGAAGTAGTATGGGAGGGTGCTAGAACCAGGTTTCTACACCCTAGGGATGTCTTGATTATTTTTGGGAGGTTCACGGCTCGACCCTTCGCACACGCTACTTCGCGTAACTATCTATCCCTCACAACCGTGAAGCTTCCTTATACTTACTGCATTATTTATTATAGTACTTAACTTATCTGTGTGAGCCCAGTATTCTTATTTATCATTCAAAATTCATATAAGTGTGCACGATAATCAAACTATATAAATGTATAAAAGTAAGAGGAAACCTAGATATACAGTATTTAGAATCAATCTTATCTTTATTAATTCTTCCTTCAATTACAATCTCAGCTCTGCCCTGCGCACTCAGCTACGGACTCTACTAGGCCTCTGCGCACTCAGTTGCAGAGCCTCTTCCTACTACTATGACCCAATACACATCAAATCCTACTCTAAGCTTGAACCATTCCTTTTCTACTCTCCCTCATTCCCTCTCTTTACACTTAGAGCCTCGCTCTATTTATACACTCTGATGGTCCATGGACCATGGATAGGCTGACATTCCATCCTACTATTTTACATAACTTAGGGGGTAGACTACCCCATGAATCAATCATATGTTTCACACTCCACACCCTTACTTCGCGGAGTCTTTACAATATACTTGACCAAAACTTGGGCTTTGAGCCCTAAAACCTACTGTGGGGGATTCCATGCCCAACAACTGCTCAACACTGCAGGCCCACTTCATGGAATCCAACATTATAACCCCCATATCTGCATACTAAATATTCTACATATACTTTTGATTCCCCAAGCACAGAAAACTAGCATGGTCCATGAGGTCCCAATCTTCCATTTTAAGCATTGGAATGCGCGCTAGCCGAGGACCTTCAAACGCGACCTACTCAGGTAGCAAAGGTGTCGAAACTAAAAATTTCTTGGAATCAAGATCCTTCATTACTTTAGCTTTTCCTTTCCACAGAGGGATATACTCTGGCCTCGTCATAGGCTCTACCCCTTCTGCATCGAAATCCTCGATACTCTAGAATTCTTCCTCTTATAGGTCCACTACCTTTTCTAGTTTCTTGTCCTTTTTTTGCTTCGGCTGTGTCTCTGAATTCTTTCTTGGTAAAATTCGCATTAGCATCTACTTCTTTTGTGTGGTTGGCTTCTTGTCTTTTATCATCGTTTGTTTTGGCCTAGGGGACCTTAGTGCTGTAGGCATAGTAGGCATAGTCTCCATACTAGATTCTTCGAGACCTGGCGCGTTAGATACAACTACTTCTAAACTTAGGGCTTCGGCAGTGTTAGTGGTAGTCATTCTTTCCATAAATAACTCTCAGGATGCTAGAGAATAGTTCGCGAGTGATAGAAACTCTTCCTATAACGCTTGAATCATATGCATTAGATAACAAAAGGCTTCAACGATTCTTAGAATGCAAAGTGATCTCTGTGGGACCAGCAGGCTCAATTTATAGGGGGGTCAGTTCACATCCGAATGTTCCCCCCCAATTCTGATAATAAATTCTGCCTTGGCAGCAGATCTTCAAATATTTTTTCCTTAATTGTCGCCTCCTTGCATGATCTCTGTGGGACCAGCAGGCTCAATTTATAGGGGGGGATCAATTCACATCCGACTGTTCCCCCCAATTCTGATAATAAATTCCGCCTTGGTGGTAGATCTTCAAATTCCTTAATTGTCGCCTCCTTGCTCCTCTTAACTGCTTTCTAGTCATTCCATCATGAATAGTAACTCCAACGTTCATTTTCCTACTGTGCTACGTAGTACCTTTCCCTCTCACACAACATTCTGAGCACATCTTCATCTAGTGCATCCTCATCAATATCTGCATAGCATGATCACTGCCTAGTCCTCCAAACAAGGTAGTGTATTTTGTAGTCTCGCGCTCCCTTGCAACTGCCTAGAGAATTAAGACTATCCTGCCACCATATAGTCATTGCGTAGGATCCCCCGTATATAGCTTGAGATAGCTCCCATTCATTTTTCCCAGGAAGGGCTCCCCGTTCAGCTTCACAAGTTGAACTATGCCACCATCTATAATTTCCTGTACAATACATGGTCCTAACCAATGCATCTGAAATTTACCTGGAAATTTAGTGAACTTATTACTATCATATAACAACACAAGGTCATTTACCTTGAATGTGTGAAGCTTGATATGGCAATCATGCCATGTTTTTTCGCATTCCTTTTGTACTTGTTGGTAGAATCCTGCCAAAAATTGATCCTCCTCTAGCCCCATGAGTTGTGTGAGCCATTCCTCCAAGGCCTTGCGATCTACCATATCCGTCAAAGCTGTTGTCTGTAGATGGAATAATGTATTCCATAGGAATTACTGCTTTGACCCCATAGACTAATATGAATGGCATTTGTCCTGTGAGCTTCTTATAGGTTTTCCTATAGGCCCATAGCACCGCAGGTACGTGCAAATCCCAATCATTCCAATACATGTTACAAATATTTTTCAATGTGTTCTTCAAAATTTTGTTAAAATCTTCGACAACCCCATTTTCTTGTGGGTGATACGATGTACTCTTCTAATGGTCCACCTAGAATTCCTCTTTTAGCGCGTTAATTGTTTCATTCAAAAAGTGTGAACCCTTATCAATCATCATGACCTTCGGGCATCCAAACCTCATTAAGACATGTTCAAACAAGAATTTTACTATCGTAGCTCCTATATAATCCTTGACTGGTTGTACTTCTGCCCATCTGGTTAAACATTTCGTCGAAGTGATACTGTAGTGTGCGACCGTTTTCTTCCCAGGGGGCTGAATTGGTCTGATAAAATCAATTGCCCACTTCTCAAATGCCTATAAAGATACCTGAGGATGTAGCGGTAACTCATCTCTTCGTGAAGGTTTTCCAGTCCTTTGACATGCATCGCACACTTTATAGTATGCTTTGGAATATTTTTGTAATGTTTGCCACCATAAACCTGTGCGCAAAATCTTCTATGTGGTTGCTTTACCTGCATAATGCCCCCTCACAACTCCTCCATGAGCCTCAGCGAGGATACTATCATGCTCAAAGTCTAGCACATACCTTCGTAATATTTCATCTGCACCCATTTTGTACAAATATCCCGCAATGATCAAGAAGTTAGCTACGGGAACTACCAGTTCCTTCCTCTGTTGATTTGTATATCCTTCAGGTGCCCTCCCTATAGTTAGGAATTGAAAAATGTCTACAAAATGGTTATTAGCTGCAATACCACAAAGAGCTACGCATCTAGAAACCCTTCCTCCAAATCAGTGGGCTCTTCACCTGCTTCAATTCGTGATAGATGGTCAGGTCCAACATTCGACCTCCCCAGCTTCACAATGACTCCAAAGTCGTAATCCTGAATAATATCAACCATGATCTGCAAATATTTCCCCCCAACATAGGCTTTTTGACCATGTATTTTAAGGTATAATGATCTGTATACATCTTGAAATTTCCTCCTAACAAATATTGCTTGAATTTTTGCAGCACATAGACCATGGCCAACCCCTCACGCTCTTTCGTTGAGTAGTTTTTCTCAGCGTTTGACAACTTCCTACTTGCGAAGGCTATAGGATGGTCTAGTTCGCGTTTGCCTGCCTATCTTAGTATTGCACCCAACACAATGCAGGAAGCATCCACTTGTACATGAAACTCCATTTTCCAATCAAGAAATACCAATATTGGCATAATCACCATTCTTTCTTTTAACACATCTAGGTTTCACTAACATTCCTCATCCCAATAGAATGTTGCGTCCTTCTTCAGCAGGTTTTCCATAGGCACAATAATTTAAGCATAATATTTGATGAATTTACTATAGTATCCCATGTGTTCCAATGTCACACATAGCTACTTGATGTTCCTAGGGACCTCCAAGTTCACAATCACCGCAATCTTTGCAGGTTCAACCATCAATCCTTGTTTATACAGAACATGACCTAGCAAGATCCCAAAAAGTACACATAATATATTTTTTTTCAAATTCAGTGCTATCTGATACCTCTGACATGTATCCAACATAAGATGCAAACTTGCTACATGGCTCTTCACCAAGCCAAACACCGTCCAGTCATCAAAGTACACTTCCAGGAAGTTATGAATGAATTCCTTGAATGTTGTTATGAGTACGCAACGAAATATATCAGGAGCATTCTTCAATCCAAACGGCATAATGGTGTACTGAAAGCAACCCCACTCTGTCGTGAAGGTGGTCTTGCTTCTATCCTCTGGGGCAATCTTAATTTGATGATACCTGGAAAATGTATCAGTGAAGGAATAGGCCTCCTACCCTCTGACATTGTCTAACACTTCATCTGTAAATGGCATTGGAAATGGATCGTGAACACATTCATCATTAAGCTTCCGCAGATCCACACAAATTCTTATTTCACCCTTTGTTTTCTTCTCTTGGACCACCATCAAGCTCACCCAATCAGATTCTTCAATAGGTTCAATAATGACTACCTCCAGCATTTTATCCAACTCTTCACGAACTTTTTCCTTATACTAAGGGTTAAGGTGATAAGGCCTTTTTTTAACAAGCTTCCCATCTAGATTCAATATGATCTTCATAACACCCAAATCGCTGAGTATTCCCTTGAAGTTCAAAAACTTAGTGGGGAAGAGATCCTTGTATTCGTGAATTAGTTCAACAACTTTATATACTGGAGCATTGTCCCAATAATCTGTTATGAAACTAGCTCAAGAAAAAGATAGAAAAGATAGATCAACACCTTAAAATTCAGCCTCTTCGAGGGGGCAACCTCCTTTA
>APFE031747357.1:113017-127946 GCA_000404065.3 Pinus taeda
TTCCTAGTTGCCATAATTTTGCTTTCCATTTTTCTTGCTAACTTGAATGCCTTCTATAATGAATCAAGTTCCCAAAGCCGAACATCATGTTGGATATTATCCTTTAAAGTCCCTATGAACACATCAATCCTATGCTCCTCTGGAATATTTTTTACCCTTATGTTCAATTTTTGGAACCTCTCAATGTGCTCCATTATTGAACCCTTTTGTTTGAGACTTATCAATTGGCTAAAAAAAGTGTTGCTTTTTGTATCCTCATAATGTGCTATCAATTCTTTCGTAAAGATTGCCCAAGTGATAAATTTTTTATGAGAGCAAAGCCATTGATACCATACAAACTGATTTGGTTCCAAATATAAAGTTGCAATACATACCTTTTGTGTGTTTTGCACATTATTAACATCGAAAAATTGCTCCATCTGTAATATCCATGTTGCGGGATCCTTGCCATCAAACTTCCTCATATCGATTTTTGGAGTATGGTGCATCTTCGATCCAACATTAGAGTCTATGAAATCATGATTAACATTTCCTTTGTTCACATCATGAGTTTCCTTTACTCCCCTTTCACCATTAGTAAGCATTTCTTGTAGAAAATTTGTCAAATCTGCCTTCAAATCTATCTTCAACTCATCAATCTTGGCTTCCATGCCCTTTATCTTAGATTCCACGCCATTTATCTTAGCTTCTGTTAGCTTTTGTGAGCATGAAATTTGTTGCACTTGGTCTTGTAATTTTGATATATCATGTAGCATTTCTTCCTCTTCTTCATGAGTCATGCTAGAGCTTTCAAATTGCTTACTAGGTGTTTGCATTTTCTTTCCTCTGGACATCAGTTACCGATACTAATTCTCTACTATGCCCTTTGAATTCCTTCAAAATAAGTTTTCAAACCAAGCTTAAGCAAAATTTTAAAAAATCTACACACCTTTTTTCACTTTGTAGGAGCTCAATATTGCCTCTGATGTATCTCTATAATTTCGGATCATCCAGTTCTGATATTGTGATCAGTGGTAGCCCTCTATGTCCTCTTTCCAATGCCACCAGTCTGACCCCAATTGGATTCTCCAATGAAGAGTTATACCAAATCTCCCACAGTGACCTGATTATAGACTAATTCAGTAAAGTGAACTTGTACGACATGCCACGTGTCCCTGTTCTGACCTTTGGCTCTGAAAAATATATACAAGAAACTACAGTCTATCCTCTTTCTATACCTTCTTACAAAATTTCAATCTGATGCTCATAGAGAAAGTTATGATGATTTTCCCCAGGTCAGATGTTTGGAATGTAATTCAGGAGTCTGCAAAAAGACCAACTTCCTCAGATCATATCTCCACAAATATAGTGCGAAAAGCTTTGAAATTCGGACCCAAGGTTTAGTGAAGCTTTGTCTCAAATGGGTTTGTTTTTCATTAGAGAAAAAAGTTATAGCGAAAATGCCACGATGACCTGTTTGGAGCAGCGAAACCCTAGAATCCAAAGCTTTGATACCAAATGTTATGAAACCAACTCATGAAAAAGATAGAAAAGATAGATCAACACCTTAAAATTCGGCCTCTTCGAGGGGGAAACCTCCTTTACATTACATAAATGAACAATTCTTGGACGACGCAAATGACAAAACCTCATTTCTATATATAGGAGTCTAAGGAGTCACAATATAACCCAGTTGACCTAACAATAATAATATAAAGCCACAAAAATAACAATAGAGGGATTCTATGGGGCACAGTAATAACAATATGGGGACAATAGGGGCACAACAATATTAATAAGGGGTACTACTACAATAGTAATGGGGTAATCACTAGTATTATAGGGACCCAACATAATCTCCAATCTTTGCGAACTTCGGTTCTTCTTTAGTGCCAATGTTTACTTGCTTCATTTTCAAAGGTGTAGAGATGTTCAGGTTCTCTATTTGTGGGCCTTTGACTTTACAATACCCTTCTGCCTCCATAATATTGATATTCCTTAGGTATTCTTCCTCCTCTTCACTGGTCACATTATAGCATTCCAATGCATGGCACAGCTGGGTGCTCCAATTTTGTTGGGTCCATTCCATAGGTTCCTTCGACATTCTAAATATAATCGCTTTAATTTCTTGCAGTGCTTCATTGATGCCCACAAACCCATCCTCAAAGCTAAAATTCAATAGGAATCCTTCCTTCAATACATCCCATTCTGCAGTGGCATGGCAGAGCTCCGTTTCAAGATACCAGTTCATGGGGATTGTATCCAAGGTGTGACAAAATATGTGTACCCATTCTGGTTGCAATTTTGTCCACCATGCCTTAGTCCATTTTTCCAGGTGATCACGCAGATCATCCTTTCCATTATACCTCTCAGTCGTTCTTGTATTAGCACACCCAAATGGTAGCTTCATCATTCTCCTTTAATCTCACCATCCAGCAAAACTATCAGTATGTGTACCCCACCATCATGTAGGTGTAGTGCGCAACACCAACCCCAAGGCTTGAAAGCAGTGGTCCTCAGGAACTTCACAATAAAATTCATCTAAAAACATATCTATGTTAGTTAAACCATCATAATAAGGTAACTTTCTTATCTCTGATGAAACACAGCGCAGCGACTTCATCATCATATTGCATCATAATGTAGAAACTTCATGTAAGAGATTCTGCGAATGCTCTAATTCCTCGTCTAAATCAGAGGTGCAAGAACTCTCTCGGTCCCATGTGATTCGTCCATCTACCATTGGGTTCATCCAGTCTTGATCTCGCAATGTTATATTGTAGATTTGATCCAACTCGTCGTCACTTTCTTCATAATCGCGGACTGGTTCAATATAGCGCGCCCCTTCTATAGGATCCTGTGGCACTATAACCCGAAGTGATTTTCTTTCAAACGACATTCTCCTCTACTTCAAATTAATGACCCCATTCTTATCAATAGCCTAATCAATTCCTAGGAGTGCACGGTAGGGATTACTATCATCAACAAATTCTATAACTTCAAAGTCTACTGCCACACTCGCACCATCAATATCAATTGTTACTCCATATAATCATCCCATGGGGATGATTTTATGCTGATTCGCCATCCTGAGCTAGATCAGAGACCACTATAGTGTAGGCCTCCCCATCCTTTCCATGTTTGATTTGGTAAAACAATCACATCAGACCCGAAATCCAAAATGTTCAGGTCCATTTTTTATATATCTAGGGGACATAATATGGGGTACAAAGGGAGGTACCCAAGGGAATAATGTAATAATGGGATGGGCAATAATAATAAATAAGGTGGCTAACCCGTATCAGGTAAGGGACCACAAGTAGTTAGTAATAATGTAATGGGCCCATGGTATTAGATAGATGGTATTGAGGGAACCATGGTAATGACCCATGGTATTGTATGTATGAGGCCTATATAGAGGATAGAGACTCCACATTGAGGGGTGTCAAGGAATATTGTATGAATAGGCATGTGGCTTGTGGAGTGTTCTCCTTCCTTAAGGAGTGAATGTATGGTGTTGCCCTACCTTAAGAGTTTTTATCAATAAAGAGGAATTTCTATCTATAGTTAGATATTTTTATTCTTGGGTTTATTTATATTATCATATATTTATGGGTTAGATCTATAACAAATTAGCTCTTTTTTCAGAATTTTTGGTGACGGTGGGAAGAGCTGCAGCGCATATTTAAAATTCTAGTGCCTAGATTAGGATTTCTATCACATGGGAAGATACAAAATGGTTGTTCCATTTTCAAAAACAGGTCATAATAAGGATTCTAAGCAATATTGACTGAATTGTGGCCATTTCAAATTTTCGCCAAAATTTTTTGTGATTGTGGGCCTAGATCAAAATTTGAGGGACTTGTATAAATTTAATGGCTCTCATCTAGCCACATGGCTAGCACAAATGGAGAAATATTTCAAATTGAATCATATCATAAATGATGCAACTCAGTTGAGTGTGGGAATCATGTACTTGGACCACGAAAGATGGCAATGGTGGCAGTGTAATAAAAAATACCATCCAAGGGTAACTACTTGGCAGATGTTCGCAAAATCTATTTGTGACCACTTTGACAGTAAATCTAATTTTGTGGGTCCTCTTACTAAGCTCACACAGACAGGCAAACAACATAGCAAAGATTCTATTTCTACAAGAAAGAAGGAAACCAGGAAACCTAAAGGGTTATTTTCTACTAGTGTCTCCTTATTGCAAGTTCATGGATTGATTCAAAAGGAGAAAATAAATGTGTCTATAAATCTGATTTGTAAGCAAACTCTCATAAATAAGTTGGAAAAAAAATTACAAGTGCTAGCAAAACACATTGAAAACATATAGGTTGATGATGAGGATGTTCAAGTTTATAAGGATTTGAAGCTTTTTATGGATAAGTATGTGTTGCATGGTGATTTTTATACTTTAGATATTGATAACATGGATGTTGTTTTGGGATATCCTTGGATGGAATCCATGGGTACTATCACTATTAATGTGTAGAAGAAATTCTTGAAGCTCTCGTATAAAAGGAAGAAAATTACATTGCAAGATATTTCCATTAAGACCCAAGCAGAGACTATGGAGGTAGAAGCAGAAAGTAATGACACTTACACATCAGATGATGAGCAGTTGATGGTCGACAATCAAACACAAATAGAGGCCAAAGAAGAAAAGGTTACAGGTGTTGACACATCAGATGAGGGCTCAATGGTTGACGTAATATTGGAAGATAAGACACCACAGCAGGCACCACAACATGCACCAGATAACAGTCAAGCTCCAGTAAGAGGTGAATTAAAGAAAAAGACACCGTGGGTTAAAAATTCAACATATCATCACCTACATCACCCCGGAAGAAAACTACCAACAAGATGGCAACCAATTAGCCACAAGGACAACAACCCTCGAATGACAGATAGAGAGGAGCAAAGATCCACATACTACACATCAACACAGAAGAGCTTCCAAGGTCAACTTCCATCTCAAGCTAGTGAGGCACCAGTGATCTCGAGGGTTCACCTTTCTCTTGGATGGCTAGATGCACGTGTATGGTACCAGTGGACTACTCTTTTGAGTAGATCTTATTATTTGTGTTCTTCCCATGTTTCGGGGACAAAACATGTTAAGGGGGGTAGAATGTTATATACCTAGTGGGGATAATATGGGGTACAAAGGGAGGTACCCAAGGAAATAATGTAATAATGGGATGGGCCATAATAATAAATAAGGTGGTTAAATTGTATCATGTAAGGGACCACAAGTAGTTAGTAATAATGTAATGGGCCCATGGTATTACATAGATGGTATTGAGTGAACCATGGTAATGACCCATGGTATTGTATGTATGAGGCCTATATAGAGGCTAGAGGCTCCACATTGAGGGGTGTCAAGGAATATTGTATGAACAGGCATATGGCTTGTGGAGTGTTCTCCTTCCTTAAGGAGTGAATGTATGGTGTTGCCCTAACTTAAGGGTTTTGATCAATAAAGAGGAATTTCTAGTTATATTCAGATATTGTTATTCTTGGGTTTATTTATATTATCATATATTTCTGGGTTAGATCTATAACACCATTTCACAATCACCTATCTTCGTTGTTAGCTAGATTTCACATCCCATTTGTGCCTTATGCTTACTGATCTTTCTAACTATATGCTGCTTAGAAGGAGTCTTCTCCTTATGATTGAACTTGTCTATCAGGTCTTGCAATCCTTCCATGTCCTTCCTATCATGCAACAACTTGATGCAGGTCTCCAAAAAGGTAGTGAGTACAGAAGGATCAACTTCTACTAGTGCACTAGTTTCTTGCATCTTGTCTTGGCTTCCTCGCAAAGTTTTTTTTGGCTTCCATAAATTTTTCCTTAGCGCAATTCAAATCAAATACGACTTCTTTCTCTGGAGCTTTATGGACCCATCCATCTTCTTCAAGTTGTTCACCTTTATCAGTGCCATATTCTTTATTATATTGAGCACTATGTGATCCTCATCTAATTCCACATGGACTAATCCTTATGGTAAAGGAAAGACTCTGAGATCCAGAGGCCATTCAATCTCTGAGACTACACTTTGTCCCAGCATCAAACTCACCTGCATGTTGCTTGCCTTCCTAACATCCACCTAAATTATGTTCACCTGGATCTGCAAATCGCACAGAATGTTCTAGACACTCCTTACCGTCTACATCTATTTCTGCTCAAATTGCTACAGTACCTCTGTCGTGGTGTCTAGAATCTTGTCACTAATTTCAATGAGATCGCCCTCTATTAGCACCATGTGATCAACATGTGTCTGCTTGTCAGACTTATGTTTCTTTCACTATCCACCTTTCTTCTCCTGCGTGCACTTCTTTGGGATGAAAGGAGTTCTTTTATCCTCACTACCACCTCCTCCCTACTCCGACAACTCTTGCTCATCAATGTGGTGAGAAGTAGAATTCTCGATCGCCTCATCATCCTGTTGTTCTCGTTCTGCCTGCGCTTTGGCAGCGTGCTCCTCCTCCATACAGCCTTTTTTTGTAGCCGCCTTAGCATCCTCCTGTTTCCTTGCTCGACCAATGCACATGCAACTTTCCTAGCGGCTTCCTTCCACTTCTGTGTAGTAGAGCTTTCTATGCCTATGTTTGTTCCGTCATCTAACTTCATAGGCATGCACCATTCTCGAGGCCAAAGCCCCACAACTTCTTGGATATCTGTATCCATCACCATATAAGGCAGCAGGTGCCATTTCTTCTCATGGTCTTTGCACACTTTGATCGACACCCTATGAAAATTGGCATTGAATTCTGAATAAGTTGATAGCTATGCAAACAAGGTGGGGGACAATCTTGGCCACTAGTTAACCACCATGTGCATGTCCATATCCATAAAAACCCAAAAGAACTTAGTTTCTTTAATACGCTCTGGACCTTTTGTGCCCTACAACGAGGCAAACCACGCTGTCGTGGACAATTCTTCTTTCTGTGGAGGAAACTGCCTATCCTCCAGTAACCTCCAGGCAGCTAGAACGATTGACAACAATAGTCAGGCATAATGAAATGACCTGCTCTCCTCCTAGGCCTCTTGGTAATTCGCAAGGAACTCCTGACAGAGATTTTTGACCCAGTTGTATTATACCCCCTTTGCGCACTGAGATGCGAGCGATATGATCAGCACGAGAACTTTATCTGCGCGTGTTGGGCATGGAATCCCCCCACAGCAGGTTTTGGGGCTCAAAGCCCAAGTTTTAGTCAAAGATGGTGTAGAACTTTGCAAATTTTGGGTGCGAAGCGTGAAGTGTACAATTGAGTCATAGGGTTGTCTGCCCTAAGAATTATATTGTAAATTAGTGTAAAGTCAGCCTACCCATGGTCCGCAGACCATGGGATTATATAAATAGAGTGAGGCTCTAAGTTGTAAAGTCAGTTGATGATATGAAGAGTAGTGAAGGAATGGTTCAAGCTTAGAGTAGAAGTCTAAGTGTCTTGGGTTGTAGTAGTAGGAAGAAGCTCTATAGCTAAGTGTGTAAAGGACTAGTAGAGTCCGCAGCTGAGTGCGTAGACCCTTGTAGTTGAGTGCACAGGCTAGACTCAATTCTATAATCAGGACAGAAAGCTAATAAAGAGAAGTTGATTCCTAATTCTATGTAATTGTTGTTCTTATATGCTTTATCTTTATGTTCATTTATGTATTGTGCACACTGATATAAATGTTGGATATGTTGTAATAACGATAACCCTTACACACATCAGCTAAGTAATTAGTTAATAAGCAAGGAACTTGGGTATTATATGGGTCGCGCCCCAAGCAGGGCTACGCGGAAGTTGCACTGCAGGTCACGAAGGGATAGCAAGTGCGCGCAATGATAGGTCAGACCGCAGAACTCTAGAAGCCCATCAGACATCCCAAGGGTGCGAAAACCTGGTTCTAGCACCCTCCCATACTACTCAGGTGAGACCTCAGTCCATGCTCCGCAGAATATTGCCGAAAGGGTCAGTAGTACTGGGATTTGCTTGGCTAAATCACCTCTCAACCTGGGTAAGGCCCCACTAAGCCAACAAATGGTTCCATTGCTGGGATTGGGATCTGCATAAAGGATGTTTGATGTCAAGCCACTGGAACCCTACAAAGAAACAAATTAAAGAGTGGTTGGACAAGAAAATTCACGAGTTCGCGGCGTAGGAAAAAAGAAATCCGTGAGTATCTAAGGAGCAATGGTTAGATCCCTACTTGTACACTGAAATCCACGAAATATTCTTTGCATCTTTTCCATCTAATTTGTATGAGTGGATCGCAAAATTGGCAGATAGCCAAGGAAGGTGTAGGCTCGACAAACCAATAGTGTGGACACTGGAACTAGTGTGCAGACTAGAAGCATTAGAAGAGAAGATAGCACGAGCTATGGACCACTCGCTCAACCAAATAATAGGAGGATTTATCACTGAGTTCACGGTAAACACGAACACCAGCCACAGTGAGGCAGAGTGAATTTTTCTCAAGGGACTACATGCAGTGGAAAGATCTACAGAAGTGGATGTAGTGAAGAGTTAGAAAATAGTAACTTAATTTCACCCTTGTGGGAGAGTGAGGATGAGCTTGTGAAGTTTTCTCCGAGAAGCGTGGTTAGTTTTATAAGGAAGTGAATTCCGCGTTTACCACCTCCACCCACACCGCCACCTACTTCACCCCCCTCACCTCCATTTCCACCCATTCCACCTCCACAATTCAATATGGTGAGCACGATCAAACTACCAGTATTCAGAGGAGTAGGGAATGAAGATCCAAACCAATTTTGGTTCGTAGTAAGAGTAGTATGGGAAGCACAGGGTGTCTTGGATGATAATATCAAAAAGGCTACGCTAGTGAGCACACTACAGGATCACGCATTAATGCGGTATGTCAAGCATTCTAATGACCACCCAAATGAAGGAATTGTAGAGATCCAAAATGTGTTGAATAGGGATTTTATTACGCCAAAATCAAAGATGCAGTCAAGCATCAGGTTTAAAGAGATCGCGATACTCCCAGGTGAGACCCATTGGGATCTGGACCAAAGGTTGAAAAGTACGATCCACGAAGCCAATATGACGTTAACGGATGCACAACATCATGCATGGTTTATGGCCTCTCTTACACCACACTTAAGGACAGCATTGTCACAGCAAAACTGTCCACCCAGGCAGAAGCGTTGGAGATGGCAATGAGGTTGCATGAGACCGCTATACAAGACCCGGAATTAGGAGTCCAACAGATTCACAAGAACCTACAGAAATTGTGTCTAGAAATGTAGAGTTTGAAATAGGATAGCGCACCTCAACCAGAGGCACACAAGGAAGTATGGTGCATAAAATGCAAGGCCCAGGGCCACGACAAAGATCATTGTCCAGTATTCGCGAACTACTTAGCAGGAGGAGGGCCAATGCCATTAAGACTGGAGGTAGAGGCGGGGTCGAGCATGGCGTCTACATTATGGTGCACGATTTTCCAAATAGGAGGGAAACATACCATGGGTAATTATCATCTATTGCACTTATATGCAGACGTCCCAGTAGTTGTTTTGTAATTTTTGCAGGTTGGTAGGCCATGATGAATGTGCATGCTGAAGCTATGAACTAATGATGGATTGGACTCCTGCCTATAGGGTGTAGGCTGAAACGCAAGCCCTTGACCCAAATGCAGGGATGGCGTGCACTAGGTTTCATGGGCATGGTCAAGGTCAAGGTGGAATGGGTCCAGGAAGGGGTCGCAGTTAGGTAATTTGCTACAATTGCGGATGGCTAAGGAATTATGCCTATGATTGTACGAACCTGACTAGGATATCATGTTGGTACTGTATTCAGTTTGATCATGAGGCAGAATATTTCCCTTTGTTGATAGCAAAGATGCGTGAAAAGGGGCTACTCCAGCCCCCTCCGACCTAGAATTTATAGATGATGAGGTTTGAACCACACAAAGAAGACCCAAATATAAACATGATGCTTAGGAGCGGTGGGACAACAGGAGATGATAATGGGAAGCAGCCAAAATAAAGAGTGTGGGTTTGCAAGGCTCCTACAAAGGAGCTAGAGTTTGATTTAGAATGCGCAAAGGAGACATTCATGGAAGCTAAGAAGAGCTTCACGGAGGCCTCCACTTCAGGTAGTAAGGATCAACTAGAACCAGGGATGGATCCTTCCATGCTCACTACCTTTCTGGAGACACGCATGAAACTGTTGCATGACAGCAAGGGAGTCAAAGGGCTATAGGAATTGATCACTAGGTGCATGGAGTAAGGAGAACCATGTGTGGTATGAAAATTGGGAAAGCATGCGTTGCACACAGGAATAGAGATGAGGTTGACTATGAAAATAGGTGAGTACAATATGGATCAGGTAATCCTGGATATGGGTTCGGATGCGAATGTACTACCGAAGCAAACATGGGAATGCATGGGCAGACCTGCGTGGAAATGGTCCCCTATTCAGTTACGAATGGCAAACCAACAGAGGATTTTTCCCATGGGAAGATTGCAAGGAGTCACAGTTGATATAGAAGGCATGAGTGTGCAAGTAGCTTTTGAAGTGATAGAGATTGTCGATGATAGAAATCTCTATCCCATGCTACTAGTAATAGACTAGGATACTGATATGAATGGAGTCACAAATCTGAAGAAGCGCAAAATGACGTTTGAGAAAAGTCACTATGCGTAGTAGTACCACTGGACCCAGCCGAGGGAGCTTGACACACTGAACTGGCGCGCGACGATGATAGCGATGACGATTTCGATTGTATCTATAAGATAACTGTAAAAGGAGTGGATTGTGTGAATCATACTATAGATGGAAGGATTTCGTGGGAGCGCGAAAGCTCCTACACTTCAGATTCAGACAAAGAGATAGAGCGATGGCAGAATTGACTGCATCGAAGTAACAATGTTGAACTGCAACATGATGATCAGATCATTGCGTTGCGTAAAAACAGAGGCAAGGGAGTTGTTGACATATGATGGATTGTTAGCAGTGGATGAATTTCTGAGAAAATTAGAAAATGCAGTACTAGAGTAGCAGTGGTTCAATGCGTTGAAGTGGGCACTACACGTAACACCCGCACAATGGTGGGGTACGCATCAAGGAACTTTTGAAGACTAGCGCGGATTTTCTTGGCTAAATCACCTCTAAACCTGGGTCAGGCCCCACTAAGCCAACAACATAGAATTTTCTTATTAATTTTCATGCTAGAATCTAGGCAGCCAACTATACTACCAAGTCTGAGATGGATATGATAGAGTATCCTCATGACTTTTTGATCAAAACAAATTCCTTCTTCATCTTATCTTCCAACTCTTTTTCTCTGGTTTCTCCTCCAAACACTTTGTAGGGTTTGCCCCTTTGTGCAACAACCTTGTTACCCAATGGATCAACATGTCTATGATGGGAATAGGCTCACCTAGCCATAGGTACCCATTGTGCACCAGTGTGAGGAGCTAGCGCACACAGATCGTGTTAATGCGAGTGCGATGATAATGCAACACATACAATAGATTGAGCAATATTGATTGTTGTTGGCTTGTATGGGCCTGACTGAGGTTCAGAGGTGATTTAGCCAAACATGTCCCGAAAATATTGGCCCTTTCAGCAACAATCTGCGGTGCATGGACGAGGTCTCACCCGAGGTAATATGGGAGGGTGTTGGAACTAGGTTTCCACAACCTAGGGATGTCTTGATGATTTTTGGGAGTTTCGCAGTTCGACCCTTCACACACACTGCTTTGCACAGCTATCTATCCCTCGTAACTATGAAGCTACCTTAGCACAACTCTATTTGCAGCATGAAGAAGGTATTACCCAGATTCCTTATACTTACTGCATTATTTATTATGGTACTTAACTTATCTGTGTGAGCCCAGTATTCCTATTTATCATTCAACATTCATAAAAGTGCGTGCAATCATCAAACAATATAAATGCATAAAAGTAAGAGGAAACCCAAATACACAGTATTTAGAGTCAATATTATCTTTATTAATTATTCCTTCAATTACAATCTCAACTCCACCCTGCACACTCAACTATAGGGGTCTGCGCACTCAGCTATAGACTCTACTAGGCCTCTGCACACTCAGCTGCAGAGCCTCTTCCTACTACTATGACCCAATACACTTCAAATCCTACTCTAATCTCAAACCATTCCTTTTCTACTCTCCCTCATTCCCTCTCTATTTATATACTCCCATGGTCTGCAAACCATGGGTAGGCCTACATTCCATCATACTATTTTACATAACTTAGGGCGGACTACCCTATGACTCTATCATATGTTTTGTGCTCCGTGCCTTTACTTCGTAGAGTCTTTACAATATACTTGACCAAAAATTGGGCTTTGAGCCCCAAAACCTGTTGTGGGGGGATTCCATCCCCAATAGGCCCCCAACACAAACATCATGACTCATCCTCGAGTCACTTAGTCGATTCAAATATCCTAGCACGGAGTCCATCTAGCAGGTCCTGCGCTGCTCGGAGGTCCACGGTGCACTACTCTACTTTTTGTTATATCTGCTGCACACATTGCTCCGAAGCTTCCTTAGTAGGGTCACATACCTACCTGAGCGCATACAATCCTTGCATTTGTGCGAGCTTTCCTTCAATATTCGTCGTGATCATGAAAGCTTTGTCAATACATGGTTGGATGCGCACTCTAAGTACTACTTCCTTTTGTCGCGCAACATCCACCTGCTCCTTCAGTGCCCTTGCTTGCTGCATTTTCGCAAGCCATTGAGTGAGGGTGACTATTTGCATAGTCCCTCAGACACTATCATACTACTCCTGCAGCTCACACACCTCTGTTTCCAAGCGTTGTATATTGGGATCCTACTACAATGATGTAAGAGTGGAAAGCGCTTAATCCAACATACCAGTACAGTCTTGTACCACTCGTCTTATTTCTTCCAGCCCCGTTTGGATAGCACAGACGCGCTGCTCCCTCACTTCTGGGGGTGTGGATGGCTATGCCTTCAACCGTAGCTCAACAATCTGTAGATTTAGCTCCAACTGAACCTTCGTCATTTCAGCCTTGGCCTCGGGGACTCCGGTTGCCAATCGGTGGATCCGCTCCACTACTGGTAGATCTGTCGGGACGTTTCTACAAGCATTTTCTACCACCTACTCCAGTCCATAAGTCTAAGCAACTAGTTCATAACGCTGCCAGCTGAGCTATTCCATATTGATATTTTGTTTGGTCAATACCTATAGCATGCGACCTTCTATGGCGCGAAGCTCGGCTGTTACCCCATCCTGTAACTGGTACAAGGTTTCTCGCGAAAGGGCAGCCAAGTTTAAGCATAGTCCCTTAATCCTACCCACCGCATCTCCGTCAACTTCATTCGTTGCTACTAACGCGCCCTCATGGGAATGAAAGTGTTCATCATTCGGGCGTGCAACATTTGTTCCATCTCTGATGTACCTGCTATGACATATGGGGCCATCATTCCTATATGAGGGGGTTACACCTGTAGTTCTTGTAACTGCACTCTTAGCGCCCCCAACATAGTGTTTTGCTCCATCGTCACCTCTTAGAGAACGTCCTTAGTGACATCGTGAACCGTTTCGTCGATGTCTAAAAGATCACCTTCTGTAAGCGTGATTGGGTCGATGGACATCTTCGATGCCTTAACCTTCTTTATGTGGACCAATCTCTCAGGGACGTGATGAACCTCGAATTGGGTAACTTATTGGGCTCATTTTGCCTAATTTTCCTTATTCAATCCTCCATTTTTCATAGATTATGCATGTTTTTTAGTATGTTTATATTATTTGAACGAATAAGGGTGGTCACTCTACGTAGGAGGCTAATACGTGGTTATTTCAGGATTTTTGGACAAATTTTGGAGCAAAACCAAGCAATTATGGGCTAGCTGACAGCCAAGCTTGAGGTGAGGATTTGTAGGGGGGTTGTCTCTGGCATTAAATGGCCCATCCTTGAAATCTCCACCCTCAACTCCGAGATCACAGGCCACAAAAATGAATCCTAAAGGCAACCAAGCAGATTTGGGAAGAGTGATTGTTTACTAGCAGCTGGGACAACTGAGTCCCTTGAATTTAGGAGGCCTGCTAGGCCCCTCATAGTGTATAAATAAGAAGGCCTCAGCCTTCGTAGTTTACTTTTGGAACTGTTGTATTTTTTCACTATAATGTTGTCATTTTCAGCTCGTTTTCTTGTAGCCACTGTGGTATAACTTTCTGGTGATGACTATTTTTGATAATGAAAAGCAGTTCTATTTGGCATCAACTCTGAGTTCTTTATAGGAGCCGTAGCTCTTGGGGTTGGGCCCAACCTAAGACCCAAGGCCTCCTTTATGTATCGTCATTTGTTCTTTACGTATTTGCAAAATCATTTCTGTTAGGTAGATTAAATTGTGCTGATTAACTATGTCACTGTTGATGGTTAGAAAGGCTTTTGATGTTCAGATTGAGTTGGTAGGTTATTAACAGGGAAAAAGCCTTAGAAAAATGTTGACGAGCACCTTTGATTTCACCTCTCCCTCATAGGATCAGGGGCTGGGATCAAGGTGACCTTGCTACCCAAAAAAAAACACTATTTTTTCTTTGCCATGCAATCACTAGTGTACGATTTTCGTTTGCAGAAGTTGGTTACATGTTTAGATCTTTGAATGCTTCGTTGCTTCGTTAATATACATGGTTTCCTTGCAAATAAAGCTTCTGTTCATTCTCTTTATTGTTAGCTAGATCAGATTAGGTTGGCATAACTAGGTCTTTGATTTCTTGCAAGTCTTTGTTGGTTCAGTTGGAAACACAAATTGCAGAGCACTTGTACCACTTCTCTATCCACCCAAACTCCATCAGACCCATCTCCTCCATCCCCTAACTTGGTTTCTTCCCTTATGTTTTCCATTTTTCCCACATAACCCTACCTTTTTGTGCAGCATTGCTTCAGCCCTCTTTGAACAAATCCAGCCATCTACATCTTCTCTCAACTCCATCC
>APFE031747370.1:0-10519 GCA_000404065.3 Pinus taeda
ATGCCTCGCAGCAGAGGTGTTCCGCCCAGGGCAGGCTCTTCGACTCCCAAAGGTCGAGCCCTGCAATCCCCTTCTCCGCTCATCATTCCAATTTCCTCTACCTCTCCGCCTTCACCCCCCCAATCCATCCAAACCTGTCCCGAATTCCTCCTTCCAGACTTCCCGCTTCACATTCCGCAGTCGTCTGAACCAGCCCGTGATTACCTTTACGACTACCATTCTGGTAGCGAAAGAGGTGAAATTGCATGAGGACCCGATTAGCTCTTCTTCCACCCCATCTCTAGAGGAAAGTCTGGCTCAGGGAGAAGGGGAAGAACCGAAGTTCACCGCTGATCACATGCAGGAGGACTCCCCTGCCGCTGAGGATGCCACCCGTCAACGCACTCCGCCTCAGGAAGAAGTTATTGTTTGCGGTCCTGTTCAGCACAATTTTGGTATTCTTCATCTCGTTACCCCTACCGAAGGCGGAGCGGAAGGCGATGAAGATGTCACCTGGGTCGCTGCACTAGATACTCAAGCTAAGCGGGGCACCGACCCTCCGATACCGCATGAGTAATTTCTTCCTCTGCGCAGTTTGGCTGTGTCGCCTCCAAGGTCTAAGTTTTGTGTTATACTCTCTGTTACTATCTTTTCGATGTTAATTGGTCAAGCTGCAAGTTTCAGTCAGCTCCTTATCCAACCTCCGCAAGTCTTTTTGGGAATGCTGGTGAATGTTTCAATTTTTTTGGGGAATGCTGGTGGATGTTTCAATTTTTTGGGAATGCCGGTGGATGGTTCAATGTTGCCGAAGAATACTCAGGCTGTAAATGTCCTATGCTCGACGCTTTTTTGCTTGCAAGGAATAGTTAACTGGAAACAGTTCTTTTCAGGGTTGTAAACGATGCATATATACATGTTCAACTGCTCCTCTCTGCACTTTGTTTCTTCTGTTAAGGGCTGGGTCACTCACCCTCTGAGGCTGCGACCTCATTGTAAATATCTCTTTTTTTCATATTAATAGAATTAGTCTTTATTCAAAAAAAAAAATTGATAAATAAAAATTATTATTAAATAAATATATGATGTACCAATAATAGTAATTTATTGATTAGTTTGCTTTATATATATATATAATATATATATATATATATATTAATAAACAAGTACCTTAGTTAAATTAACAAATGAATACTTTAATTATATAATTTACCTAATTTAACTAATTTCTAAGAATATTAGTAATTAAAAATTTTAACAAGAATATTTTTGTTGTAAATAATATTATTGAAAAAGAGATTATTAAATAATATAGATTATTTAATATATAAATTTTATATCTTGATAGATGATATATTTTAGTATTTTAATTTAAAATGGACCATTAGTTTTAAAATGATAAATAAAATTATTAAATAAATATATGATGTACCATTAATAGTAATTTAGTTTGAATTAGTTTGCTTTTTGTATATATATATACATTTATTAATAAACAAGTACCTTAGTTAAATTAATACTTTAATTATATAATTTACCTAATTTAACCAATTTCTAAGAATATTAGTAATTAAAAAAAAAAAAATTGTTTGACTGGGTTCATTAGGTCAGAATTAGCCATTGGCAATATAGCCATTGGAGTCTGTGCACATACTATTTAACAAGCCAAGCTGGATTGGTTCTTCAACTTGTCCTGACGATGAACCACACTGGTTGGTTCGAAACACGTCGACAAAAGATTATTTATGTGCTTTTGCCGAAAAATTCCCTAAACAATGTTATGGATCACAGAAGTCTAAATTCCTTAATAATGAAATCATGTTTCATATAGTGCTTCGTCGATTTTGCTCAATGCCTAAAGAAGCGTAAGCTAATTCCCCCTCCTAGCATGTCTGAGAAGGAAGAGCAAGAAATTTTGAATTTATAAAGAAAATGCATGCTTGTTTAGATATTAAGATGGACAAGGTTATAAGGATCCCCTATCCCCCAATTGTAATAGAAAAGTTGTTCCAAATGTTGTTGATAAATTTCAACCCTTAACAAGTGTAGTGTGAAGGAACCGTTCATGTAGAGTGGCTAAATAAGTTTCTTGTGATGTTATATGACAAATGTCATTTCTGTCACACATAAGCCATATACATGAATCATGATTTGCTTAGACAATGCTCTATTAGTCTAGGGTTATGTGGTTTTTGTTGTATGGACAGTTGGTAAGAATAAATATTTTTAGAGTTTTGCATATGGCATCCAAAACCCAGCTAAACCTACATCAGTATCATTTATTTTAAAACTCATAGATGTATTTGGGTTCTATTATGAGCATTTCATCTATATAAAAACTTATTTCGATCAAAAAAATACAGAACATTTACTAGCATTGGAATGCTAAAGTATAAATGAGGATGAATATGTTGAATCTATACCCAGAGATGACATAATATTTTCTATTTCATTCAAGAGTTTCAGATTAACACTAAAACAACTTCACACATACCCTAGAGGTCAATTAAGAAAAGTATAGCTTATTGGACTAAAAGAAACTTAATATTATATTATAGGCTAAAAAGGGCGGCAATATAAGATAATTGAAAAGGGAGATTAGTCATGCAGATTTTTTATAAGCTTGACAAAAGTAGATATACAAGGACATGTTATCAATAAATATATCAAAAAAGTTTTCACAAAAATATCCAACTCTTTGTTGCAAGTAATTCCAATAAAGTGGTGATTTCTAGATGTGTTTTTCCCAGAATAGTTTCGAGTATTGAAAGTGTTGGAGTGTAAATGAACACAAATATTCACCAATTTATATCCATTGAGGCCACTATATTTTGAGTTCTTCTATTCCTCTAACTAAAATGTGTCTCTAGAAATATAGAAAAATGATATTAATTCAAGAGTTTACAACCTCACATGATAAAACCACATTGTGGATACTCGTAGAAGTTATAATCATTCAGGTGATCACTTTATCATGAAAGTAAAAGACTCGATATTATAGGCTTAAAAGGGAAGTACCATAAAGTAAATGAAAAGGAGATTATTCATGCAATATTTTCGTTAGGAGTAGTCTAATAAGGTGGACGAATTGCCCGATTTCAGTCACCACATATGATAAAAGGTTGGTTAGAGACAAATGTATTTGTAGAAAATAATATCATCAACGTGTATGCTAAATGTGGAAGTGTCAATGATGTGCGCCAAGTGTTTGACAAAATGTAGGATCAGAATTATATTTCATGGAATACCATGATTACAGGATATGTTAAACAGGCTGCAATTAAGTTTGCTTGCCAAATGTTTGACGAAACGCCTGAGTAGGACTTCGTTTCTTGGAACTCAATCATTGCAGGATATGCAAACATTGGGGATGGGGAGAAGGTACTTGGTTATTTTGTCTTAATGCTGAGGGCAGGGATGAGGATGGATCGGATCACTTTCGCTATTGCTCTTGGTGTTTCTGTTGGTATTGAAGATTTCATTTCCTTTTCTTTGTTCTAGCACATCTTTTATGCCACTGGTCGTGGAAAGTGAGCATAATGATTTCCTGCTATAAATTTCACATATACTATGGCAACACTGAGAATCTTTGAGGACAGACTACTAGTAGAGATGTGATGTAAACATACATTGTACAAATCCCTTTCATTCAAGTCTAGTCCTACTTAGCAAATGGCCACCCTCAAAAAACATGGCCAACATTCATTGGATTGCATCTATTCATGTCTTCAAAGGAATCTTTCCCTTTAGCAATGCCATGTTCAAAGTGAATGAGGCAAGAAGCAACATCTCAAAGGAAAGGCTTGCATCCCAAATTTTTTGCATCCTTTTGTGCTATTTATTTTTGTCATTATTGAGTGATTGATAGTTTAGACCTCAAAAAAAGCATAAAAAAGGTTTTATATTTATATATATGTTGGATAGCTTTCTAAGATTAAAAGTTTAGTTCTAATGTCCTTGCATATTGTTTGACCAGAACAGTTCAAAATGGGCAAGCGAAACAAATGGAAATATATCATGGATCTTGACATGCAAGACCTCAAAGGCAAATGATGTTCTCTAGTAAAGACTTGGTTTGGATTGAAATAAATAGAAAAAACAATAGTATTGATCAAGTTGTCATAATCCCATTATGACAAGTTGCTGACTTTATCAAAGGAGAGGAAGAAAATCCTATTGCTCCATGTCAATTCATACGAAAAACTAAAAAAGAACCAAAAGAAAGAGCTACCACTGCATTGCAATATTAGATGTGAGTATTTAAAATATGTATTGTTTAGATCTTTTGAAACCATGCTTATCTTTCTTTGTATGTACTAACAATTTAAATTTTTGGTGTAGTTATCATTGTTCATTTGGCCGAGAGGACAAAAGAGGAAATCTTCCAGCTAAAAAAAGGGCTTTATTTGTGCAGAAGAGGGGTTTCCCATGCCACTTTATCATGAAAGTTATGCATGCAATTCTTGATAGAGAAATATTAACTTTCAATATGTGAACATGAAGATGGGGAAGGTTGGGCTTGTCATGGTCAACGTGAGACTTCAAGTGAGACCAGGACCTTGCATAGGCCAAAGCTTTCCAGGGACATTGTTGCATATGTAGAGAGTTGTTTCTTTTTGGGAGTGCCTATTGATGTAGTGTATAGAACCCACATTAAGAGACATGCTGACATCAATGTGGCAGCCCGAGATAGAGATTTCTTCTTATGTAGGAAAGATATTGTAAACATCTAAAATAGGTTGGCGAAGAGAAATTATCAACTTCACAAAAAAAATGAAATGAGTGTAAACCTTTGGTATCAAAAGCATCGAGAAGCTTTTTTCTTTTACCAAAAGCCCAATGGTGTGGAGGTCCCTTTTATAATAAAGATTCAAACAAAGTGGATGTTGGAGACAATGGTCAAGCTATTGTACAATAGCTTAATAGCCATGGATTCAACATTTAACACAAATAAATACGGGGTAAGTCAGATGCCAATGATTGATTGAATATATTTATTTAAGTTGTATACAATCAAAATTATTAATAACTTGTATTTGACTTTATGTAATGTTGAAAATGACAGTATCAGTTGTATACACTCGTGTCATTTGATGAACAACAAAGCTGGGTGCCTGTTGCATGGGTCGTGGCATCACGAAACACATCAGATGATATTTCAATATCGCTGGAGCAACGCATGCGCAAGTGTTTCCAAGCCCATCCTAATTGGAAATTCAATGCTTTCATGGTTGCTGATGCACTGGCTGAAATCAGTGCCTTGAGATAACTTTAACATTGTCATGATATAACAAACTTGCATCTTTTCTAAAAAAACCACACTAAAATGCATTGAATATGGCAATAGGATCACAGGTTGTGATGCGATCTTATGCGTTTGGCATGTATGGAGGGCTTGGTTGAAAAATATCAATCGGTTGGCCACTAGTTCCATAAAATTCAATGCGATGTTCAGTGAGTTAGGTTTCATCATGAAATAAACTCTCAATTATGAAGTGGAAGATGCAATCAATCAATTTTTGATCAAATTTGTAGATGAAGAGAAGTTCTTAGACTATTTCAACAAGAATTGGGTCACTGGAGATAAGATCTGTAAGTAAACATTTTTTTCATATTATATGCATGATTTTCTTCTATACTTTTGTGATATAGTGAGACTGACATCATTCTATTCGCAATTAGGTATGTGGGTGAAAGGATGTCGGGAGTTTCCTCATGCAAATCAAGAGACCAATAACGTTGTTGAGTCATACCATTGTTACCTAAAAATAAACTTTCTATCCGATAGAAGGAAAAAATGTGCTCGGAGGATGGATTGGTTATTGCATATGCTACTAACAACAGTTGAACCTTGTTATCAGTTCAAGGAAATCTTAAAAGAAGAAGGATTTATAAACAACTACAAGAGAGAAATGTAGCTACAGTCATCAGTGGACTGAGCAAGAAAAATTATGGATACTTATTGTTGTCCTCATGAGATCATAACCCATGCTTATTGAGTGAGAAGTTAGACAGATCGAGGTAAAAAATACCTTGTCACCTGGTATCGTATAGATTTTATAATGTGAGAATGTCCATGGTCTATCTGGGGAAACATTTGCAAGCATGCCATAAAGGTTAATTGGTTGTATTTCCACTCGAATAACTCAAATCCATTGCTTCAACAACATGGAGAGGATAACATATGCAATGATCCACCTGAGATCAATATAGAGCCTCAAAACCATGACGTAGATGTTGATGCTACTTTTATGGCCACAAATATTGTTGATGTAGATGCCGAGGCACTTCATTTGGCAAGGGAGGAGTTGTTTAGCTATACACATCTCATTTTCGATAACCCTCCTACTAATTTGATGAGGACAATCCAATTGACTGGTATGCTTAAAAAAATGTTGGATGAATCCAATAATTTGTATGTTACTAACTTTGACATCACACCTAGATTGGGTTCTCTTGATCCATCTTTGAAGAGGAAGAAGAGTTTCCTTAGCCCCATAAACAAAAGAAGAAGTAGCAGAAAAACAATAGTTTAGAAATTGATTTAAATGTTGATCAATTAGAATATGAACCATTTGAGTTTCGATACCTCAATAAATGATGATGTCATCGATCAAACAATGCTCTCTCTGTGGTTCCAGGTTAGTTTCATGTGTTGAATAGAGTCATGGTTTTAGATTTAAGTATTTAATCATCACCATTATTTAACATGTAGTATGTTTATTTTTATAGCAATGCAACAATCCCCAACCATGGCGATAACCCAAGACCAAAGGGAGATGCAAGACCATCCAACGTTACCTGCCATGCCAGGTACATTTGACACACTTTCATTGTGTATGCACATATAACTTGATGCTCTAGAAAATTTCTTTGTGATAATGTTTGACACTTTTCTAGGTAACTATAGGATAAGTGGAGAAGCATCATCTTCTACCATTACTGATCATCTATGGAAAGAATTCAACTCTAGTGGGAGTCAATGAGGTATGCAGAAAGAATTGATAAGCTAGGTTTTCATTTATTAGGTGGGTTGCCCTTTTTCATATGATAAGTATATTTATGTTTTCCTATTGTTATGTTGTTATGTAAATACCTTTTTCATAATATGTTCATGGTCACTGAAAAATTAGGATTTCCAAATGTGATCATTGTCAGTGCTTATGTTTCTTCCCATGCATTTCTCACTGAAGCAAAACTCAGTCCTCAATACCTTCCCCCCACTAAGGTGTTAATTGTATTTCCTATGCCAAAGTCATGGGCTTTACATGCCTTTTTATGCTTGCTCATGGTTGAGGAGAAGGACCATCATATGGGTTCATTGCCCATGCTATTATTTTTTCCCTATCCATCATGGTGGTTGTCAAATAGAATCTCTTTACTTATTTATGTTCATGGAACATGTTTGATTTTTATACTTAAACATGTAGTTACTATGTTCTCATACCTATGTTCATGGTTCGATGTTTATTAGATTTATAGATCTTTATATTTTACATGTTTATAAAGTTATGGTTAGATGGTCAAAGGCCAATGAGGTTTGAACCTTATCATTGCATTTTTTGTTGTTGGATTTTTGATTCCTTACCTCTAGTCAGAGATCTCGTTGGATTTTCGTGACTTCATCAAGTTGATTTTGCCTTCATGGAATATTATATGATAGCATAGTATATTTTTATGTTATTTTGAACATGCCCTCTTGATGATTTGTTGATGTTCACTGAATGATATTCTGTCCTTTCATGCTTGTGATAAAGTGTTAACTATCCTATTGTCCAAATCAACATCGGTTGTTATCTTTTAGTTGTGTGTTCAGTGAAAGTATTTATTTTGATCTTGTGCGCTCATGTATATATGCATGTTGATGTTATTGGTCACATATAGTTTATGGTCTGCTAGGATAATGATGGTGTTGATTAATTTTCAAAATTTTAACGTGGATGCTCTTTTTTTTTAGGTTGTTCTATAGCTCTGCTTCCAACCAAGGTTTTCCATGCATTGAACCTCAATGTGGAAGACATAAATTCTCATCCAAGCACACAATGTGGTCTTTTTCCAAGCACACAATGCTTATCTATAAAAATATCTTTTGTTGTAAAATGCGTCATGGAAATGATGGTCATGGTTGAAGGCTTGTATTTTATCTAGTCCATGGTTTTCCAACTTCTAGTTGTACAACAAGTGATAAAGCTGTGATCGATTAATTTACCTTTTGTATAAGAATCATTATATGAAATGATGCTCTGGAAGAACGAGGGAAGTGTTATTCAATACTGTGGCAGTTTCCATGGTCTTGAGGAAACAGTTCTAGCATTTTGTAATAAAATGAATATAATGAAATCCATTGTAGTGATTTTTTTACTAGCAATCTGTTATATTTCCAAACTTTTGATGTTCATCTCCACTCCATTTTGGTATCTTTCTTTTTATGTTAGTAAATAAGATCCGTTGCAATCACTGTACTTATCATTCCAATCGTAACCCCTTTAAATTATTAATTAACCAATTTAAGCTAATAAGGAAGATCCTTGCAAGTGTCCACTCTATTCCATCTATGTTCTTTGAACATACCAATGAAAAAACTAATTTGTTCTTTAAAATTTGCTCCCCTCACCATATTTCCGTTGTTGATCAAATGAATTTATGATGCATATAGTAATGACAATATTCCTATACCCACCTGCCCCTAATAGTTGAAATGTCTTAGGCATTTTATAAGAACTACAACATCCCATGTTACATTACACTTAATAAATTTTCCAAGAATTTTTGTCCTTGCTCATTTTCCTTAATAGAATTTATAAAATTTGACAACATTTAAAAATATCGATGGGGTTCAATTATTTGAAACAAAGTTTTAGGTTCTAGAATTCCATAGAAGGTATATTCAATGAGCTTTTTTCATCCATTTTTTATATTCTAGAGTACCAAAAAGTGTGACATTTATGTTGGATTCATTCTGAATCCAAATGAATCCATCTTCCCTAGAATAATGAGTCCTGGGAAAATCATACATCTCTGCATTGTCATGAATTTGACATGGGTTAGGCCCAGAAATGGCATTCCGTCTAACAGAATTTATAAACTTTTCCATGCCTATAGTGCACAAAAGACAAGTAGAATCCCAAAATATATGGATCCTATGATCTAATCACTTCCAAAATTATAAAACTCTTAACCACTTCATAAAGGCAGAGTCTAACTATTCTATGCTTTTACCCTTTTATAGGCATATTTTCTGGTCATTTACAGTATGCTAGTTGTAGAATCCAAATACAAATCCATCATACTAAACCCATCTTTTAAGCTACAATTTTTACAACAGATTTAGATTCAGTGTAATACAAAAAGAAATTGATGGAGAAAATGATAATGGTATTTAATTATTCATGTCCATTTTCAAGATTCAAAAACTAAAACTACATGCCTGGAATATCTATGAAATCTACCCAAAACATCCCTGAAATGGCCAGCAAGTCCCCAAGTCCCTGATGAAGTTTTCAGTAGTTTGTGTACATTTACTAGGGTTCCCCAAGTTCCTAAAATGCCAGAATAGCAGGTAACCGGTTTTTTTTTGGGGGGGTAGGGCAGCGGGCAAGTCCTTGTTCAACATAATGATTAATCTATTAATTCTTTCAATGAGTTCAGATGTCAACCAAAATTTGTTTAGAGATTCTGGAACAACTCTTGTTGCTCAAGAAGCTAACCATCATTGTTAGACCATTTGTAAACAAGGGGTAGCTCAACCAGCCTATGAGGGTGCCCTTCTAGAACCATGTCTTCATGGATAGGCAGCAGCTACAAAAGTAGCAATCAACTCATAAATCGGCCAAACTTAATGTTTTTTAACATGCATTGGTGTACACTGACTGCCAACCTTATATGGCTTATTTTTCAATTTTAAGCAAGAATGGGGTGAATGTTAATATGTTTTGGACAACCTCCTTGGAAAGCATAGAATTATTGTTCAATATAGGAGTAGATCTTATCAAAAGCATAATAAAATATTAAATGCTGAACAATTGTCTGCAATAATATGAGCTGACAAGTTATTGTGTCGTTCCGAATACAAAGTCACTACTGGATTTGGAAGAATGAGTTATTCATGAGAAAAAAACATGATTTAGATGCCACAAGTTCTTTAATGATTATTGGTCCTTGTTCAACATAATGATTACACTATTAATTCTTTCAGTGAGTTCAGATGTCAACCAAAATTTGCATAGATATTCTCAAACAACTCTTGTTACTCAAGAAGCTAACCATCACTATTAGACCATTTGTAAAAAAGGGGTATCTCAACCAGCTTATGAGGATGCCCTTATAGAGCCATGTCTTCATGGATAGGAAGTAGCTACAAAAGGAGAAATCAACTCAGAAATCGATCAAATTTAATGCTTTTTCACATGCATTGGTGTACACTGACTGCCAACCTTAGATGGCTTCTTTTTCAATTTTAAGCAAGAATGGGGTGAATGTTAATATGCCTTGGATAGTATCCTTGGAAAGCATAGAATTACTGTTCAATATAGGAGTAGATCTT